>PVKV010021472.1:0-18576 GCA_004027835.1 Alouatta palliata
TTCTTTCTTTTTCTTTCTTTCTTTCTCTTTCTTTTCTGTCTTTCTTGACAGGGTCTCACTCTGTCACCCAGGCTACAGTGCAGTGGTGCAATCTCAGCTCACTGCAACCTCTGCCTCCCCGGTTCAAGCGATTCTCCTGCCTCAGCCTCCTAAGTAGCTGGGCTTACAGGCACACAGCACCACGCCCAGCTAATTTTTGTATTTTTAGTAGAGTCAGGGTTTTACCATGTTGGCCAGGCTGATCCAGGTGATCCGCCCACCTCCGTCTCCCAAAGTGCTGGGATCACAGGCATGAACCACCGCGCCCAGCCCAATGTCTTTTATAATCTGTCCCCAAAAAGGAAAGTTACAAAATCCTCTTAAAAGAATATTCTCCACAGCAGTGGCAGATGAAAGAAAATGTTACTGAGTTGGGCGTGCCTTAATCTACGTTCACTCTACACTCCACCATCTGTATTTGTCTGTCTGACCGGATTCCTTTGTAAGTATTTGTACCAAGGAAATCCACCTTGCTGTCGTTTGAGCTATTGTAGATAAATACGCTTTTTAGTTGGGAAATCCAGAACTTTCCATCATCATCAACCCACACTTTGTGAGCGCCTGTGAAGCGGTAATCTCCTTGCTGTACTATGGTCTCGTACATGAGCAAGGAGATGACTAAGGTTTTTAAAGTCAGCTACGAAAATAAATCAACAGGCCGGGCGCGGTGGCTCACGCCTATAATCCCAGCACTTTCGGAAGCCGAGGCGGGTGGATCATGAGGTCAAGAGATCGAGACCATCCTGGTCAATATGGCGAAACACCCTCTACTAAAAATACAAAAATTAGCTGGGCATGGTGACGCAGCCTGTAGTCCCAGCTACTTGGGAGGCTGAGGCAGGAGAATTGCTTGAACCCAGGAGGCGGAGGTTGCGGTGAGCCGAGATTTCGCCGTTGCAATCCAGCCTGAGTAACAAGAGCGAAACTCCATCTCAAAAAAAAAAAAAAAGAAAAAGAAAATAAATCAACATTTTTGTTTGTCTGTAAGAAGTTGATGGCATATATATGTACTGTATATATATGTGTGTGTGCACATACACATGTGTAAATAAATGACACACATGGCTGAAAGCAATGTTATTTGGTTAAGACTAAAGGCATTGTTGGGAAGGGAGGTGGTGGAATTAGATGTTGATACAGTAGGTGTTTCAAATGTCAGATTTCAATGGTAATGGGAAGGAAAAGAAAGAAGAAAAATGGCTCCTTTAGAATATATCAATTCATCATCTCCCATTTGCAAACATTGAAAAAAAAGAAAAAAACGGGAGGAGCTGTATGCCTTTCCTTGAGAGCTGCCTTTTAACTCCCAGAGAGATGAAGTTTGGGCTGATGTCAAGGTTACTAAGGAAACGATGTAGGCTTATGAATAGCAAAGCAAATAGACATATAAAACGCAAGTAAATCATTAATTGATTAATATTATTATTGATGGGATCTGGAGAGACTTACACATCCCTTCTTTATTCCAAGTTCTCAAAGTTTTCTTTCATCGCAAAGCAAACATTCAGACGGCCACTTTATGGATAATTATTCCCTCTTTGCTTCTCACTCTAGAGACGAAGAAGGGCTCACTCTTGATTTTTAATGGATCAAAGAAAATGGCATACCAAGCAAGAGAAGTGTGCTTCATCTTTCTGCCTTTTTTTTTTTTAACTGATGGCAGTGGTTTTTGAAGAGAATGGAAAATGCATTAGGGAGAGTTTGACTTAAACACAAAGCACCTTTTGGTTTGACAAATAGATCTGAGTAGAGTCAGAGCCACATCTTCTGACCCACGATTATGTCTGTTTCAATGGTGCCTTTCTCGGTGGCGGGATTCCATGGCGGAGGGGTAGGGCCGGGAGGAGGTGCTGAGCAGGGCCAGGTGCAGGGTGGCGCAGTGTGGGAACGGCAAGAGGTGAGGGAAGCCGGGGTGCACTGATGGAAAGCAGAGGAGACGCCAGCCTGGTGGCCAGGTGAGGCTGATGCACCCCCAACCCCGGAGGCCACGGTTGCAACACAAGGGTGTGTCCCAGCTTCCTATTAGTGAGTCAGCATTTCCTCCTCTGGCGCCCAGCAGCCCTGGGGTCGCTGCGGAGGTTAGGGAGAGGTGGAACGTCCCATCTGGGTGATCTTTGTTTGCCTCTGGCCCTCCTGGTCCATCTAGACCACTACGGAGAAACCTTCCCTTCGCATTTCGTCCTCCCCACCATGGGACTGCAGGTGCCCAGTCTGAAATGTGTCCGTGATCACTGCTACCCGGGGAGTGTGCAGTTGGAGACGGATCCTCTCCCGAGGCCACACCTGGGGCAGCAGAGAAGGCAGGCCAAGAATACACCCCGTGCAGACACCTCGTGGAGTTGTGCCCTCCTTGCTGTGTGACCTGAGCCAGTCACTTAACCTCTCTGTGCCCTAGCTGCCAAACCCCCACAGCACCTCCCTCGAAGGGCTGCTGAGAGCACAGCTTTGCGTGCAGCGCTCCTGTTCTCACAGCAGGGAAGCAGAGGCCAGAGAGACAGTGTCTTGGTTGGCAAAGGGTCCAGCTTCCCTTCCTGCCCTAGCTTTAGACAATGTGGGTGCCCTCGGAGCCTCCACAGGACTTTCAATGAGAAGGGCACCTCATCCAGCACCCCCCCGGAATGCAGACCAAGGGAATGAACCGTCTCCCATCCCCACATGGCAGCCCCTTTCCTCCATGGGAGGTTGTTCAGGGAGGGATTCCCTGCCTGTTTGTTGATTGGATAAGGTTGGTCCTGGCAGGGAGGTGCTGTGGTACAGGGACGTGGGAAAATCCACATCCCCAGAGCTGTGAGCCCCAGGGGCCTGGGGCAGGAGGCAGGCGCAGAGGCGAGGGCAGTTAATTCTGTTGGGGGTCGAGGGACAGGAACCCAGGAAAGCTTCCTGGAGGTGGCCTTTGAGGTGGGTCTTGAAGAATGCACAGAAGCTTGGCAGAGGCTCAGGAAGCCAAGAAGGCAAAGGCATGGAGGTGTGGGGGTGCAGAGGATGCTGGGGGTGCCAGCTGTCCCAGGACAGCAGCCAGGAAAGGGGGTCTCCACTCCTTTCTCCTCCTCCTGGCGGATGATCTCAGACCTTGTAGATCCCAGGAGGGGAGGGAGAAGCTTGATTCTGTGATCCTGAGGTCTCTAAGGACAGACCCCTCCTACCCCACCCCACACCGTAGGAGCAGGTGCCGGTCTGGGAAGCTCTGGGGGCTTTTTCTTTTCAGGATGGTTGGGGGTAGCTGTTTCTCAGCCCCCGTAGTTAGTCAATGACAGAGACCCCAGACCTGTGGTCCCTGGTCGGGAGGTCATGCTGGGGCCAGGGAGGGGCCTGTCCTAAGGTGCCGGTGGGCCTCGGTGGAGAGTAGGGCGTGCTGGGGGATTGGGAACACTCCCTTGGGTCCCACAGGGAGGGGCTATGGAGGCTCCCCCACTGCCCATGTAGGGTCTGAGAAAGGGCCTGCCCGGGTGAGTGATTTAGGGACAGGCAGTAAACTGAGGAAGTGACACAAAGGCTCCTGCACAGAGATCCCACATTCCACCCGGTGTTACTCCTGTTCTCTGCATTTCTGACAGCTCTCAAACAGATTCTTTCCACGGGGAATCAGCCCACACACAACATGAATGGGCTCGTTTTATATCAGAAGGCTGAATTTTAACTGACAAATTGGACAGGTGCCCTAAGGCAAGGGTTACTAAGCTTGGTCGTTCTCGCTGAAAATATGATTTATAATATATTTCTATCTGCTAGACACTCCTTTGCCCAGGAATGAAAACCTAGAGCAGAAACAGGAGGTCTACTCAGTATCTTGACCCCATACAAAAATATGCTCCGCCAAAGCTTTCATTAGCATATAAACAGATATGCAGAGATCAATATGTGGCGTGGCCGCCTGAGCTGCCTTTCATGGCGTTTTAACGACATTTTCAGCAGCCAGACACTTAGAATTCAGGACAGAATGGAGTAAACCACCATTTACTTTAGAATTTTATGTTTTAAAGGAAAGATCTAAGGGTTTGATGAAAGGAGAGGTATTTCCTCGGATCTCTTCTTCCACTTTATAACATAAAAAGCATTTTTGTTGCTTCTTAAGTACTCTGGTATTTATAAATGCAGAATACGTCAGATATTAGAGATTAACCCACACCATCAGCCAAGCTTCCCCAGAGATCCTTTGAAGAAAAAAAAACCACACACACAGAAAGTGAGTGAAAGCATCTGACTTTTTAGAGGTCTGAGTTAAAAGTTGCAAACTCATTTGGCCCAAGATAACCAGAAATGCTCTAAGCTAAGTGGGCAGAAACAGATTTGATCTCTGTATCTGATTGCCTGGCAGGAGTCAAGCAGCCAATTTTTCAACAATGTCTCCATATCATGAAACTTCCTAAAAATCTTCAAGGGAGTAACCTGAGCTTGTGAAAAATGATCCCGAATGTCAATAGGACAAAGCTTCCCTTCCAAGATATAATTAGGGGAGCTTGGAGCAGGCCTTTCATATTTGACTTGACAAGCATCTTTTTTTCTTTGTTCTGTCTGTTCTGGAGGGCTTTAGGAGGGCTGCACCATTTCTTTGTTAAGAGGAGGGTGGTTGAAACAAAATTTATATAAGAGGAATTATTTAAAATTGAATCCATCCAATGGGAATGTTTATTTTACCCAACATTTTTCTGTGTGAAATCCTAGTTTTTCTAGGTAATATATGTCTTTTACTTAATTATATGCATGTTTGAGCCTCTAAGTCCTTTATTCAAAACACTGATTTGATTTGATTTTTTTGAGACAGGGTCTCGCCCTGTCGCTCAGGCTGGAGTGCAGTGGTGCTATCATGCATGACTCACTGCAGCCTCCACCTCCCAGCTCACTCGATCCTCCCGCCTTAGCCGCCCAAGTAGCTGGGACTGCAGGTACACATCACCGTGCCCAGCTAATTTTTCTATTTTTTGTGGAGATGGGGTTTCACCATGTTGCCCAAGCTGGTCTTGAACTCCTGGGCTCAAGCAATCTGCCCGCTTTGGCCTCCCAAAGTGCTAGGATTCCAGGCATGAGCTACCACGCCTGGCCCAGAACACTGTTGAAAGACATACTGACGGTATAAACGAAGAATTGCTAAGAAGGCTGATGTAATTGTTAGGCTCCACTGAGAAACATCTGGTGTCTAGAACTCACGATGTCCAGGCTGGTGGAAGCTGGTCTGAAGTTGGTATCCCATGGCAATAGAAACATGAATGCATGAAGGGTATCCACAGAAGGGACCAGAACCTTGAGAAGACTCAGAGCTCTCAAGCAGAGCCTGGGCGTGGTGACTCACTCTTGTAATCCCAGTGCTTTGGGAGGCAGAGGCGGGCAGATCGCTTGAGCCCAGGAGTTCGAGACCAGCCAGGTCAACATGGTGAAACCCCATCTCTACTAAAAAGACAAAAATTAGCTGGGCATGGTGGCGTGCACCTATAATCCCAGCTGCTCCAGAGGCTGAGGCAGGAGAATTGCCTGAACCTGGGAGGTGGAGGTTGCAGTGAACTGAGATTGCACCACTGCACTCCAGCCTGGGTGACAGAGTGAGACTCCATTTCAAAAAAAACCACAGCCAGAACTCTCAAGCAGGACTTCTCAACCTCAGCACTGCTGACTTTTGGGTGGGACAGTTCTTTGTTGTGTGTGGCAGGGTGCAGGTGCCATGCAGCATGGGGGCCTCTCCCCACCAGATGCCAGGAGTGGTCTCCCTCCTCCAGGTGTGATCACCAAAAGGTCTCCAGACATTGCTAAATGTCCCCTGCAGGGCAAAATCGTCCTGGGTTGAAATTGTCCACTGCTCTAAAGAATGCAGGAAGTTGGGCACACTTAGCTCGAAATGAATATTTACAGGGAACATGAAAGCTGTTTGTAGGCATCGTATGAAAAAAGTTATTCTGATTGTTTCAGAAGGCTGAACAAGAACAAACGAGGCAAACCTGTATGTTGACTAAGGAACAAGGAGACCTTTCTAGAAGAACTGCTCAGCTCCCAGTCCCCAAGGTGCGTAATGTTTAGACCGGGCTAGGATCCTGACTGAAGGTCCCGGGATCTCTCGGATGGACAGACGGACCGATGGTCCTCTGGGCAGCTATAGGAGCAGCCAAGCGCTGTGTTGATGCTTGGCCTCCGTGAGTGCCATTTCACCTGCTGTTGGGAGCAGCACCCAGGGCTTCGCAGACGGGCCTTTGCCGTTCCTCAGGGCCTACTCCAGTGCCCCATGGAAGGTGGGCCGAGCAGCGGAGGCAGGGGGCTTGCGGTGGGGCTGGGGCCGGCAGAGGAACAAACGGACTCACAGGACATGGAGCAGGCGGGAGAGCCCTCTCCCCACCTGATCGTCACCGAAGCCTCCCAGCCAGTGTCTGAGCCGGGACTGGGACCCAGAGTCCTCAGTCAGGCCCTTCCCTCCGAGCTGGGGAGCCGAGCTCCGGGAGCCGCACCTGCCCAGGTGGACTCCGCTGCTGAGTGGCGCCTGCGCTGGGACCCACGTGCGCCTGGGCGGCACCTCCCCAAGCGCCCAGCAGGTGGCACTGCGCGGCCTCGAATGGCGGCTGGCGGGGCCAGGACGCGGCGGCTCCTCGCGGGGTGCGTTTGCTCCTCCGCCTCCAGTGCCGTCTCCCCGGCTGCCCGCTGTCCTGTCTTTCCGTCCTGCCCCCGCCTCCGCAATGCGCCCCCTTCCTTTCTGTGGTCCCCTTTTGTTGGCAAGGTCCCCGGATGGTACTCCCCACTCAGCCTGTGGACGCCGCTGAGCTCCGTGGAAACCCCACTGAGTGCCGGGGGTAGGGGAGGCCAAGGCGCCGGTGACCCTGGGCGTCCCACCTGTGGAGTGAGTGTCTCAGCCCCGGCTCCAGGCAGGGTCGTGTCCACATCAACGCTTCAGGACGCCTACAGGCCCGGAACGCCTGCCTGTCGCCCTCTCACCCTCCAGATTGTGAGCATCTCCCCCTTTTTATTCCCTACGTCATATAACAAGGCACACGGCGGAGTGTGGTGTTTGGAGTTGACGACACTGATGGAAAAAAAAAAAAAAAAGAAAGAATCGTTCTAAACATACACAATCTTGACAAGGAAACATGTTCAAAACCTATCACTGTGTTCACCGTAAAGAAAGCAAGGAGGCCGGGCGCGGTGGCTCACGCCTGTAATCCCAGCACTTTGGGAGGCCGAGGCGGGTGGATCACGAGGTCAAGAGATCGAGACCATCCTGGTCAACATGGTGAAACCCCGTCTCTACTAAAAATACAAAAATCAGCCAGGCATGGTGGCACGTACCTCTAGTCCCAGCTACTCGGAAGGCTGAGGCAGGAGAATTGCTTGAACCCAGGAGGCGGAGGTTGCGGTGAGCCGAGATCGCGCCACTGCACTCCAGCCTGGGTAACAAGAGCGAAACTCCGTCTCAAAAAAAAAAAAAAGAAAGCAAGGAGGTGGGTGACCACGTACAGGGTAGATGCAGGCTGGTGCGGGGTCCTGATCTGGGGAGGCTTTGAGGGAAGTATCTGCTCGGATGGCACTGTGAGGGAGGCATTGTGAGGGAGGCTTTGTCGCCTCGTGGGGAGAGGCCAGAGAGCCTCCCAGGTGCAGGGCAAGGCATGGGCTCTTGCTTGGAGGCGGAAACAGAGACATCTGTGGAGCAGTGAGAGGCTCTTGGCTGCAGAGGGGCGGCCAGAGACCTGCCCTAACCCTCTTCCCGCCCTTGGCCTTGTTTCCTGACATCCCAGGTCGTGTAGGAACGTCCCCTCTCCCAGAAGCCGAGGTTAAAAAATAGTCGAACCATTAATTACTTAAGCTTTTGCTTGGGCAGTACTCTGCAGCAGTGGGGTCTGCATGCAGCATAAAAACAACAGAAGACAAAGTTGGAAAGGGGGGTCACTCCGGATGAGCGTGCACGCTTGGTTCATGGTCCAGGCCATCAAGACGTGCGAGCATCCTGCGAGAGCAGATGACAGAGGTGCGTGTGCCTTTGGTTGGTAGGGGGTGGGTGGAATGTGACTATTTTTAGGTAGTGAGGTGAACGTGTAAACAGTGTGATTATAATAATGGCTAACAGGTCTTTTTTTTTTTTTTTTTTTTTTGAGATGGTGTTGCCCTGGCTGAAGTGCAATGGCGTAACCTTGGCTCACTGCAACCTCTGCCTCCCGGGTTCAAGGGATTCTCCTGCTTCAGCCTCCTAAGTAGCTGGGATTACAGGTGCCCACCACCACACCTGGCTAGTACAGATGGAGTTTTGCCATGTCGGCCAGGCTGGTCTCGAACTCCTGACCTCAGGTGATCCGCCTCCTTCAGCCTCCAAAAGTGCTGAAATTACAGGAGTGAGCCACCACGCCCAGCTGGCTAACAGGTATTGAGCACTTGTCAGCCACTGTCCTACGCCCTCTCATTGAATACTCACAATGACCCAATGGGATGGCCCTGTCACCATCATACATCCCCTCTTTCAGAAGTGGACACTGAGTCACGCTGAAGTTATATAATGTACTCAGGTCACATGGCTGGTAGCATTTGAGGCAGGGATCTGGACACAGAGGGCTTGACTCCAGAGCTCCCCTTAACCACAAGCCGATATTGACAAGCCTCTGCCGTAAAGGTCCTGAACGCTATGAGTAAATAGTCTTTGAGGGAGGTGATCTCCTCAGACGCAGACTAAGTGGCCCATTTGGCAGTGGTTATGCATGAAGACGCTGGGACAACCATTCACTAGCTCACTAGAATGTCATCACTGGCACAGCAGCTTCGTGTACATCATCTTATTTGATTCTCCCAGCAGCCCTGTGTGCTGGGCAACTCCATCTTACAGATGAGGAAACTGAGTCTCAGAGGCTGTCGGGTGGCTGGCCTGGAAGCTGCTTCGGAAGCTGCAGTCAGGGAGTGGGACTTCAGAGTGCAGCTGGAGCCTTCGAGCGATGACAAGGCCCAGGGTAGGGGTGGCCATGGTGGAGTGGAGGTGAAGGTCACTGCCCAGGAGGTGTGGAAAGGGGTGTGCAGTGCTGGGAGGCCCCCTGGACGCCTCATGCGCCTGAGCTGGGGCTGGACTGGGAACCAGCCGTCAGGCACCTGCTGAGGGTCAGGCCTGTTGGTAGCTGATTTCAACTGCCCTTCACGATTTATCTTGGTTTATCTCCCTCTCCTCAGCCGTGCTTTCCAGCTTTGTTTTCTGTTATTTTCCCCCATTACTGAGGCTGAGCGCTGTGTGACTTGTATGAGAGCATGACTGGCAGAGCCCACGTGTCTGCCTGTGAGGTTGTTATTTCTGCCCTCTCCGAGGGCCTCTTCTCTCCCTGTGTCCTCTGCGTGCTTGCCCACTGTGGAATCCAGCCTGCTTCTCAAGCCTCACTGTTTAGATTTGGGACGCCAGTTCCTGGGGATGGTTTTAGCTCTGAAAATGGAAAAAAGGACACTTAGCTTGGAAATGTTATGAACAAAATAATTCCTGAGGATTTTAATAGACTGGGGGTGGGGAGGAGCCAAGCCAGCGAAGAGGAGGAGGAAATGAATGACACAAACATCGGGGGCTTGGGAAGACAATGACAGGGTGGTTTAAACAGGGAAGGATTTGGTGTAAAGAAAATAAGTCCTGTTCGGCATGTTTGGTGGCGGTGAGACGCCATTCACTGGGTAGACAGAAGCAGAACAGAAAGGGCGGAAGTGAGGGTGAGAGGCAAGGGCCGCAGAAGTCCACTGTGAGTCAGCGGAGATGCACAGAGCCCAGGAACCACGCACGGAAGGCCTCGGGGGGCTGCCAGCCCTGGGCCACCCTTCCCACATCTCCTGGGCGGTGACCTTCACCTCTGCTCACTGTGGCCACCCACACCTTAGGCCCTGTAATCACTCCAAGGTTCCAGCTGCACTCTGAGATCCCACTCCCTGACCACAGCTTCCGGCGCTGCCAGGCCTCTCACGCCTCCATCCCACCACACCCCTTGCCTTCGCCCTGATCTTGGCTCCCTGCACTTCCCCGTGGGCACCAGCCACCCCAGGTCCCCATCTCCAGGCTTCCAGACCGCAGGGGACATCATCTCAGCCCTCTTGGCAGCGCCCTCAAATGCCTGACCCTTCTGTCCTTCCGCCCTGCTCATCCGGCAACACTCAAGCCAGGGATTTACAAAGCACCTGTCTCCCCGAACCCATGCTAGCCTCCGCGCTCTGATGGGAGAGAGCCCACGCCAAGGATGTTTGGTGCCGCAAAGCCATGGTACCCAGAGGCAGCTGCTCACCCGTGCCCTCCGCCTCCTCCTCTTCCCGGCACGTATTCCAAATGGGCAACATCTTTTCCAGCAGATGGCTCTGCCTTCTAGTTCACAAAGGAACAGGGCAGGGCACAGGCCTGGATGCCCAGGGCGCTGTGCTCCCCTACCTAGAAATGCGTTGTCTAAGTGTAACCACGTTGTCTAAGTGTCAAGTGCTTTGTGGCCCCGTTATCTCATTCCTCCTTACCAACCCCTCTTTATTCTCATTCTGCAGGTAAGGAACCTGGGGCTGAGAGGGAATGACCTTCCTGACGATCCACAGTCAGCAGGTAGGAAAACCAGTTCACATGTGTGCCCTGAGTCCACAGAGCTGGGCACCACGCTTGGTGCCAAGGATAGAACCACAAGCTGGATAGACGAAGTTCCTGCCCTCATGAAGCATACATTTTAGGGCAGACGGGCAGCAAACAAGGAAATGAATGGCTCCATTGAGTAATTACCGACTGTGCAGGTGTCGGCAAAGGGAGACGGACACTGGCTTAGGTGGGGGGTCAGCGGAGACCCCAGCAAGGGAGTCATGTCCTCTGTTGCTAGCCTCCTGTCCCTTGCCATCCACCTCTACCTGTTCAAGGGCGGCGCACTCACCCGTGCTTGGGATGCCAGCGTTAGCAAAGCATCTCACCCTCACTGTGGGCAAGTAGCCTTGGTATAGATAATGAGCTGAGGGGACTGAGGCCTAGAGGTGGAGAGGTACTAGGAGTGTTTCTGGGGTCAGTCAATTATCTAGGGAAGAAATGGATCCTTAAAGAGAAAACCAGGGGCTGGGCACGGTGGTCACACCTGTAATCCCAGTACTTTGGGAGGCTGAGGTAGGCAGATCGCCTGAGGTCAGGAGTTTGAGACCTGCCTAGCCAACATGGTGAAACCTCATCTCTACTAAAACTACAAAAATTAGCTGGGCGTGGTGACAGGCACTTGTAATCCCAGCTATTCAGGAGGCCGAGGTGGGAGAATCGCTTGAATCTGGGAGAAGGAGGTTTCAGTGAGCAGAGATGGTACCACTTGCACTCCAGCCTGGGCAACAGAGAAGAGACTCCACCTGAAAAAAAAAGAAAAAAAAAACAGAAAACGAGGGCTTGGGTCACCAGCCTTGGATGGGTGCCTCAGCTGAGTCTCTCCACCATAGAAGGAAGATGGCCTGGGCCACAATGGAGGCAGGTTAGTTCAATTCCTGTCAACAAATAGTGACCATCTTGCTCTAGCTGGGATTCCCTGGGACGTGGGGGATAGAGGATCTGGGCACAGGAGGTTTATTGGGAAGTGCTCTTGGGATCACGGTGGGGAGTAAAAGAGGGATCGGGCAGGGGGTGGGTGAAGCACTTTTAGTGAGTGGTTGTCCATGCTCACGCACAGACTTCAATTCCTGCCACTGTAGCCAATCAATTCATGAGAACGTTGTGTCCGCTCCGTGGGGCTGAGGACAAAGGCCGGTAGCTAAAGCCATTGCTGGTTGTTGAATGCCTCTTCTGTATTGGACACTCTCCCGCACATGTACCTGAGACAAAGATCCTTTCACTTCTTGCCCATTCTCTTCACTCATTCACGCTTGCTTTCTCCTCAAGATCTTCTGACTCCCAATCTTCAGTGTTTCTCCTCTCAGGCTTCTTTTTTTTTTCAATTTCAGTGTTTTCACAACTCCTTTCAGGCTTCTGACCATGCTATCTGCCACTGCTCATGAATCTATGTATGCTCCAACCGTGGGCCGCCTCTCTTCCCTTGTGAAATCGATGACCAGGCCCACCCCTTGAGGCTCTGTCCCTTAAGATTTCAACTTATTGCTGTCTTTCAAAGCCATCCCTGGATGGGGCTGCAATCCAGCCACATTCCACTTTTGGCTTGTGCCTGTGTACTGAGTGTGGTCGGCAGAATGGTCTCCCAAAGAGGCCCCCATCCTAAGTGCTGGCACCTGTGAATATGTTAAATTCAGGGTAAGAGGAGATTAAGGTGGCTGATCTTGAGGTGGAAGGTTATTCTACGTTATCTGGGTGGGACCAATGTAATTACAGGGACCTTATAAAAAAAAGAAAGAGGAAGGAGAGTTGGTGTTAGAGACAGAAAAGGAGGTGTGATGATGAAAGCAAAGAACCAGAAAGACAGCAGTGTGAGGACTCAGCCCTTCAGCCCTGTGTGGCTGGCTTTGAAATTGGAGGAAGCAGCCATGAGCGGAGGAGTGTGGATGCCTCTAAGGTAGAGAAAGCAGGGAAACATTCTCCCTAGAGTCTCCAGAAGGAGATGATGGGCCGGGTGAGGTGGCTCATGCCTGTAATCCCAGCAGTTTGGGAGGTTGAGGCGGGTGGATCACCTGAGGTCAGGAGTTCCAGACCAGCCTGGCCAACATGGTAAAACCCTGTCTCTATTAAAAATACAAAAATTAGCCAGGCGTGGTGGCACAGGCCTGTAGTCCCAGCTACTTGGGGGGCTGAGGCAGGAGAATCACTTGAACTTGGGAGGCAATGGTGAGCCAAGATTGCACCACTGCTGTCCAGCCTGGGCGACAGAGCAAAATTCTGTCTCAAGAAAAAAAAATAATAAGCTGATGGACATCTTGATTTTAGCCCAGTGAGACCCATTTCAGTCTTCTGAACCCCAGGACAGTAAGATATTAAATGTGTGTTGTTTTAAGCCACTAAATTTGTGGGTATTTGTTACTGCAGCCGCCAGGAACTAATACACCAAGCAATTCTATCTGTGAACAAAGCCTGCTCTTTTTCCTTCTTCCTGTGATCCTAAGGCATTCCCGCCTGGTGGCCATAGGTGCGTGCTTAGGGACACGTACCAGTGCAACAGAGGTGGATGATGTGAGTTTGGGCCACTGGCTTGTGTGACTTACTTCTGCCCTCTGGCCTTGCCAGTTCTCAATCCCAGATGTGCCACTTCCATCCTCCGGTGAACTGCTGCAGCACCTGGAAGGGTGTGATAAAATCCAGCTGTGATGGGCAGTGCTGGTCACATGGTCACTTGGCAGCACGGTCATGGTCTCCCTATCTACCAGGGCTTGGTAGCATGCCAGGGTGCTTGTTTTCTTTAAAAGTTTGCTGACTGGGGCTGGCCGCAGTGGCTCATGCCTATAATCCCAGCACTTTGGGAGGCCGAGGCAGGTGGATCACAAGGTCAGGAGATCGAGACCATCCTGGCCAACGTGGTGAAACCCCATCTCTACTAAACATACAAACACTAGCTGGGAGGGCTGGCAGACGCCTGTAATCCCAGCTACTCAGGAGGCTGAGGCAGGAGAATCTCTTGAACCAGGGAGTCGGAGGTTGCAGTGAGCCGAGATTGCGCCACTGCACTCCAGCCTGGCGACAGAGCAAGACTTCATCCCCCCAAAAAAAAAGAGTTTGCTGACAGGCTGGGTGTGGTGGCTTATGTCTGTAATCCCAGCACTTTGGGAGGCTGAGGTGAGCAGATCACCTGAGGTCGGAAGTTCAAGATGAGCCTGGCCAACGTGGCAAAACCCCATCTCTACTAAACATTCAAAAATTAGCCAAGTGTGGTGGCACAAGCTGGGCACATGCCCAGCTACCCCAGAGGCTGAGGCAGGATCATTGCTTGAACCCAGGAGGCGGAGGCTGCTGTGAGCCAAGATGGCACCAGTGCACTCCAGCCTGGGTGACAAGAGTGAGACTCGTCTCAAAAATAAAAGAAGTTTGCTGACTATTGGTAAATGTGCTCAGTGGCACAATCAGCGTGTTCTAGAGCACTTCCATCACCCCTAGTGTTTCCATCTGTGGTCTATTTGCAGTCTGCCCTGTGGTCATTTGCCCTCTATCCCTGCTCCTACTCCCGGCTCCAGGCAAATACGGATCTACTGCTTGCCTGCATGGTTTCTGGTCTTTTCTAGAGATTCCATATAAATGTAATCCTATGATACGTAGTCTTTTTCTCTGCCGTCTTTCTTTTATCGTGATGCTTTTTGGGGATATCCACGTTGTATGCGTCTCTCTGCTCCGACGGTCAGAACACCAATGTCTCCTAGCCCTGTGTGAGCCCTGGGAGTCGTGAACATTAGAGTTTCCTGACAGTTGTTCTTTGTCTTGCTCTGTGGACTCTCCCCCAGTGCAAGCACAGTTTAATATTTAGTCCGAGACCCAAGCAGATGCCTATCTGATTTCTGGAGTTCATTCTCCGCAAAGCTCCCACCTCCGGAAATTCCAGCCACTTCAATTTGCAATCTGTGATCTCTGCCTCCTTAATTCATTGAGATTGTCTTGCTGTCCTGGGCCCCTGCTTTCTGTGCTGTGATGTGGAACGTGAATCCAGGCAGAAAGGCTGGGCGATCATAGAGATCACCTGGTAGATTTCCATTCTCTCAGGGATCCCAGTTCTATGTTGCCTATTAATCAATGTCTGAGAAAGGGTTTTGTTTCTCATATATTTTGTCCAGTTTTTTAGTTGTTTATAACAAGAAGGCAAGTCGGCCACTAGTTTTCCTTCATGACCATTATTGTTGTTGGATTTGTTGTTTCTTTTTTTGAGAGAGAGTCTTGTTCTGTTGCCCAGACTGGAGTGCTGTGACATGATCTCAGCTCACTGTAACCTCCGACTCCCTGGTCCAAGCAATTCTCCTGCCTCAGCCTCCAGGTAGCTGAGATTAGAGGCCCGTGCCACCATGCCCAGATAATTTTTGTATTTTTAGTAGAGATGGGGTTTCACTGTGTTGGCCAGGATGGTCTTGATCTCCTGACCTTGGATTCGCCCGCCTTGGCCTCCCAAAGTGCTGGGATTAGAGGTGTGAGCCATCGTGCCTGGCCCTGAATTTTTTTTCATGATCGATCATTTATACACAATCAAATTCACCTATTTTTATTTTTTGTTCAATTAATTAATTAATTTTTGAGATAGGGTCTCACTCTGTCATCCAGGCTAGAGTAGTGCATACAGTGGTGCAATCACAGCTCATTGCAGCCTCCATCTCCTGGGCTCAAGAAATCCTCCTGCCTCAGCCTCCCAAGTAGCTGAGACTATAGGCATGTGCCACCATGCCTAGCTAATTTTTAAATTTTTTCTGGAGACAGGGTCTCACTGTGTTGCCCAGGCTGGTCTAAAACTCCTGGCCTCAAGCTGTCTTTCTACCTTGGCCTCCCAAAGTGCAGGGATTACAGGTGTGAGCCACCAGCCTGTGCTCGGAGGGTAATGATACAACTGGTAACCACATCACGATCGAGAGAACAATTCCCTTACCCTAACCAGTTTCCTCCTGTTCCTTCACGCTCCATCCTCTCCCCTCCCCTACCCCATGCAACTGCTTATCTGTTATCACTATAGTTTTTTTGTTTTGTTTTGTTTTGTTTTTATTTTTTTGAGATGGAGTCTCCCTCTGTTGCCCAGGTTGGAGTACAGTGGTGTGATCTTGGCTGACTGCAACCTCCGCCTCCCAGGTTCAAGTGATTCTCCTGCCTCAGCCTCCCAAGTAGCTGGGATTACAGGCACCCGCCACCACACCTGGCTAATTTTTTGTATTTTTAGGACAGACAGGGTTTCACCATGTTGGCCAGGCTGGTCTTGAACTCCTGATCTCAAGTGATCCACCCACGTTGACCTTCCATGTTATCACTATAGTTTTGTCTTTTCTATAATTTCATATAAAAGAAGTTATACAGTACACAGTCTCTTATGCTTGATGTTCTTCATTTAGCGTGATATTTTGAGATTCCCCCACATTATTGCATGTGTTAGTATTTTGTTTCTTTTTATTGCTGAGCAGCATTTTATTATATGGCTGTATCACAATTTGCTTGCCCATTCACCAGGTAATGGACGTTTGGGTTGCTTCTGTTTTGGGGCTATTATGAATAATGTTACTATGAGGATTCATGTACATGTTTTATGTGGACCTATGTGGAAATGCTGGGGCATGTTGTAAATATATGTTTAGCTTTTTTGTTTTTCAGAGACAAGGTCTCACTCTGTCATCCAGGCTGGAGTGCAATGGTGCCATCGTAACTCACTATAACCTTAAAGTCTTGGGCTCAAGCAATTCTCTTGCCTCAGCCTCCTCACTAGCTGGGACTACAGGTGTGCACTACCACGCCCAGCTAATTTTTGAAGTTTTTTGTAGAGACGGGGTCTACCTGTGTTGCCCAGGCTGGTCTTGAACTCCTGGGCTCAAATAATCCTCCTGTCTTGGCCTCCCAAAGTGCCGGGATTACAGGTGTGAGTGACTGTGCCTGGAACTGTTTAGTTTTTAAAGGTATTGCCATACTGTTTTCCAAATTGGCCATACCAATTTGCATTCCAGCTAGCAATGTATACGAGTTCCAGTTACTCTAAGCCAGGCGTAGATTACAGCACTCCAAAAATTACAGCACGCTCTCACGTAAGTGAGAATGTGACCAAAAAGGGAGAATTTTCAAAGAAAATTATGGCAGTCCATTGTTTTGGACTGAGCTCATGAACTAAGCCCCAGTGGACCAGACAAAACCAAAATAGAGTTGTGCATGCTAAATGTGATATCATCAAACTAAGACTTTAAAAAACACACAGATCCTAGAAAAGGCCTCATTGTATCTTTTTCCTGTGAACAGTACATTCCAGGATATACCCTCTACTCTACCTTTACAAAAAAAAAACCTGAAGTCCTTGTTCCCAACTTACAAAACCCACTGTTTTGCTATTTCCCAGTAGGTTTCAAGACTACCTAAGTACATTTATGATGGTGGTAGTGACATCGATGACTAAAGTTTTGGTCGGTCTCTCAAAGTTGAGATGATGACCAGAAGAGGGGAATTGTTAAATCAGGTTTAGTCTAAAGCTGCCTCCTTACATATTTTAAGTTCGGCCTAAAGGCTTCTCTGTACCTCGTCAGCTGAAGCCTAAATAGAGCTGTGTGCCTACTAATGTGCCAGTCACCAAGTTTTAACCAACCAAAGGCGGACAACTGTTCAAATCATGTCCAAATAAGGCAAACGCTGAGCTGTAACCAGTCTGGCTGTTTCTGTCCCTCACTTCCATTTTCTGTCACTTTCCTTTTTCTGTCCATAAATCTTCTTTCACCACATGGCTATGCTTGTGTCTCTGAGCCTACTCTGGCTCAGGAGGCTCCTCAATTCACAAATCATTCTTTGGTCAATTTAATTCAGCTTAAGTTTTTCTTTCAACACTATATAAGTATGTGTTTATTTCTGGACTGTGTGTTCTAGTCCCTTGATCTATATGAAAATTTCACACTATCTTGATGACTAGTTTTATAGTATCTTGAAATCAAATAGTTTAAGTCCTTCAACGTTGTTCTTTTTTTTTTTTTGAGACGGAGTCTTGCACTGTTGCCAAGGTTGGAATGCAATGGCACAATCTCAGCTCACTGCAACTTCCACCTCCTGGGTTCACACGATTCTCCTGCCTCAGCCTCCCGAGTAGCCGGGATTACAAGTGCACACTACCACACTCGGCTAATTTTTTTGTATTTTTAGAAGAGACGGGGTTTCACTATGTTGGCCAGACTAGTCTCGAACTCCTGACCTCGTGATCCGCCCACCTCGGCCTCCTAGAGTGCTGGGATTACAGGCATAAGCCACTGGGCCCAGCCAACTATGTTCTTTTTCAAAATTGTTTTGGATATTTTGGGTCCTTTGCCATTTTGTATAAATTGAAGATCAGATTTTCAAAATCTTTTCACAAAGTGTGTTAAAATTTTAATTGGAATGACACCAAATCAGTAGGTCATTTTGAACAGGACTGACATCTTAACAATATTGAGTATTCCAAGCCACAAACATGGCATATCTTTCCATTGATATAGGTATTTTTAAATTTCATTTTGTAATGTTTTGTGTTTTTCATTGCACAGGTCTTGTATATCTTTCATTAAATATATTCCTGGGTATTTTTCATATATTAGCCTGTATCTTGCAAACTTGCTACATTCATTTATTATTTTTAATAGTATTTCTATAATTCATTAGGTCTGTCTATATACACTTCCCTCCCCCAATTTGTATGTCTTTTATTTCCTTTTCTTTTCCTTGGCTAGGACCTTCGGTAAAATATTAAACATAGTGAAGGTAGACATCTTTGCCTTGTTCTTCATCTTATATGAAAGTTGAGTCACCACTGAGTATGATATTAGCTGTAACTTTTTTGGTTTGTTTTTGTTTTGTGGAAGCTCTTAATCAGGTTGTGCAAGTTCCCTCTGGTTCTAATTTTCTGAAAGTTTTTACTGAGAGGGTGTTGAATTTTATCAAATGCTTTTTCTTGTTTCTATTGAAATGATCATAAGACTTTTCTTTTTTATTCTATTAATATGGTGAATCATATTGATTCACCAAACTTTTTTTTTTTTTTTTTTTTTTGAGACGGAGTTTCGCTT
>PVKV010021472.1:18676-37572 GCA_004027835.1 Alouatta palliata
AGCAATTCTCCTGCCTCAGCCTCCCGAGTAGCTGGGACTACAGGCACGTGCCACCACGCCCAGCTAATTTTTGTATTTTTAGTAGAGACAGGGTTTCACCATGTTGACCAGGATGGTCTCGATCTCTTGACCTCGTGATCCACCCGCCTCGGCCTCCCAAAGTGCTGGGATTACAGGCGTGAGCCACCGCGCCCGGCAATTCACCAAACTTTTAAATCATTTTAGAAGTTAAACTAATCTTGTATTCCCCAAATATGCCCCACTTGGTCTTGATGTGTTCTCCTTTCTATAGATGGTTTAATTTGCTAATGTTTTGTTAAGGATTTTTGTGTCTATGATAGGAATATTAGTCTGCAGGGAGTGTGTGTGTGTGTGTGTGTGTGTGTGTGTGTGTGTGTGTGTGTGTCTTTTGCCTGGTTTCAGAATCAGAGTACTAGTAACCACATATAAAATAAGTTGGGAAGTGTTCTCTCTCTTTTCTGAAAGAACTTGTGTAGAACTGCTGGTGTTTCTTCCTTAAATGCAGGGTGGTATTTACCACTGAAGCCATGTCAGCCTGGAGTTGCTTTATAAGAAGGTTTTTATTTATAAGTTCAATTTGTTTAATTGATGTCAGACTGTTTAAGTTTTGTATTTTTTCTTGAATGAGTTTTGGAAACTTGTGTCTTTTAAGGAATTTGACCATTTCACATAGGTCGTCATGTTTAGTGGTATAAAATTGTTCACAATATGCTCTTTTTATTCTTTTCTGTTTGTTCATTTTTTTTTTGTTTTCCAGATGGAGTCTTGCTCTGTTGCCCAGGCTGGAGTGCAGTGGGGCAATCTTGGCTCACTGCAACCTCCACCTTCTGGGTTCAAGCCATTCTCCTGCCTCAGACTCCCAAGTAGCTGGGATTACAGACGTGCACCACCACGCTCAACTAATTTTTGTATTTTTAGTAGAAACATGGTTATACCATGTTGGGCTAGGCTGGTCTTGAACTCCTGACCTCAAGTGATCCGCCCGCCTCGGCCTCCCAAGTGCTGGGATTACAGGCATGAGCCACCATACCTGGCCCTCGGTCTATTATTCTTTTATGTCTGTAGAATCTGTAGTAATGCTTTCTTTTTTATTCCAAATGTTGGATGTTTGTGTCTTCTTCTAAGTCTTCCTAGAGGCTTATATGTTTTATTTATTTTTATTTTTTTATTGTACTCTGAGGCTTATACATTTTATTACTCTTTCAAAGAAGCGGCTTTTGGTTTCATAGATATTCCATGTTGGCTTTTTTTCTCCTCTTTATTATTTTCTTTTTTCTGATTGCTTTGAGTTTAATTTATCTTTCTCTAGTATTCTAAGGTAGAGTTTAGATAATGGATTTGAACCTTCTTTTTCTTCCAATCTAGGCATTTAAAACTACACATTTCCCTCTAAACATTGCATTAACTTTATCTCAAATTCTAATATGACATTTAATATTTAAAAATATTATTTTATTATTTTATTACTTATGGCCCAGAACATGGTTTACCTATATGCACTTGAAAAGTATGTGATTCTGTCATTATTGGGTGTTGTGTTGTATAAATAAATACTCATTCAATAAAGCAGGTTGATAGTATCAATCATACCTTCCGTCTTTTCTAATTTTCGTCTAGCTATTAATATTTCAGCCATTGCTAAGGGAGGAATGTTAAAATTTCTAATTACAATTGTGGAATTGTTCCCTTTCATTCTGTCCATTCTTGTTGCATGTATTTGAAACTTTCTTATTTATGCTCGTTGTGTCTCCCTGATGAAATCTGCTCTTTTTTCATTATGAAGTGTCCCTCTTCATCCCTGGTAAAATTCTGTTTTGAAATCTATTTTATCTGATATTAATGTAGCCACTTTCTTATGCTTATAGTTTGTATGTTTTATCTTTTTTCCATCTGTTAACTTTCAACCTGTGTCTTTATACAGTTGTGTTTTTAAAAATTCCATTCTGATAGTATCTAAACTTTTTTTTTTTGTGATGGAGTTTCGCTCTTGTTGCCCAGGCTGGAGTGCAGTGGTGCCATCTCAGCTCACTGCAACCTCTGCCTTCCAGGTTCACTGCTGCCTCAGCCTCCCAAGTATCTGGGATTATAGGCACATGCTACCATGCCTGGCTAATTTTTGTATTTTTAGTAGAGATGGGATTTTACCATGTTGGTCAGACTGGTCTCAAACTCCTGACATCAGGTGATCCACCCGCCTGGGCCTCCCAAAGTGCTGAGATTACAGACATGAGCCACCATACCTGGCCAATAATACCTAATCTTTAATCAGTGTTTATTCCATTATACTTTACTGTAATTATTGATATGATCGGGCTGGGTCTATCATTTTATTTATATTTATGTATTTATTTAGAGACAGGGTTCGCTCTGTTGCCCAGGCTGGAATGCAGTGGCACCATCATAGCTTACTGCAGTTTTGCCCTCCCTGCAAAGGTTCCCCCAACTTCAGCTTTCCAAGTAGCTGGGACTACAGACCTGCACCTCCAGGCCAAGTTTAAAAAAAATTTTTTTTTACAGGTGGGGTCTCACTATGCAGCCCAGGCTGGTCTTCAACTTCTGGGCTCAAATGGTCTTCTTGCCTTGGCCTCCCAAAGTGCTGAGATTACAGGTATGAGCCACCACACCTTTGTTTTCTGTTTGTCTTCTCTGTTTTCCCCCTTTCAGTTCCACATTTTCTTTTTTTTTTTTTGAGACGGAGTTTCGCTCTTGTTACCCAGGCTGGAGTGCAATGGCGCGATCTCGGCTCACCGCAACCTCCGCCTCCTGGGTTCAAGCAATTCTTCTGCCTCAGCCTCCTGAGTAGCTGGGACTACAGGCACGTGCCACCATGCCCAGCTAATTTTTGTATTTTTAGTAGAGACAGGGTTTCACCATGTTGACCAGGATGGTCTCGATCTCTTGACCTCGTGATCCACCCGCCTCGGCCTCCCAAAGTGCTGGGATTACAGGCGTGAGCCACCGCACCTGGCCTCTCCTTTTCTTTTTTCTTTTCTCATTTGAATGTTTTTCATAATTACATTTTGATTTTCCCATTAGTCTCTTAGCTATACTTCCTTACACTATTTTTTTTTTTTGATACAGAGTCTTGCTCTGTCGCCCAGGCTGGAGTGCAGTGGCACTATCTCGGCTCACTGCAACCTCCACCTCCTGGGTTCAATCTATTCTCTTGCCTCAGCCTCCCGAGTAGCTGGGACTACAGGCACATGCACCACACCTGGCTAATTTTTTGTATTTTTAGTAGAGATGGGGTTTCACTGTGTTAGCCAGAATGGTCTCAAGCTCCTGACCTTGTGATCTACCCGCATCGGCCTCCTAAAGTACTGGGATTACAGGCATGAGCCACTGTGCCTGGCTTTCTTTATATTTTTTTATCATTACCCTAAGGAATATAATATACAGTGCACTTATAGGTCAGTATCCCCTCTGTCCCTTATTATCGTTGTTACATGTATTACATCTACATACATTACATACCTCACAAGAACATGTTTAATTTTTCCTATGAGCTATTATATGGTTTATAAAACAACTGAGAAGAAAAATACAAATGGGAAAAAAATCACTGGTATTTACCCAGTCCAATACTCATCAGCTTTTCTGAGGATCTGCGTTTCCATCTGATACCATTTCCCGCAACCTGAAAAAGTTTCTTTAGGATTTCTCATGGTGCAGTTCTGTTGGTGAGGACATCTTTTAGTTTTATCTGAACACGTCTTTATATTGTTTTTATTCTTGAACGATATTTTTTCTGGATATAGAATTCCTGACTGATAGTTTTTTTTTTACCTTCAGGAGTTGACAAATGTTCCACTATCTTTTGGACTCCATGGTTTCTGATAAGAAGCAGTCATGGATCAATCATTGTTTTTCTGTGTATGTCATTTTTATCCTGATGCTATCAATGTTTGCTCTCTGTCTCTGGCTTTCACCAGTGTGAAGTGTCTCAGCACAGGCTTCTTCATGTTTATTTTGTTAGATGTTACTTTAGCATGTTTTGTTTGCAAGATTCCACCTTTCACCAAATTTGGAAAATTTTGGCTATTGTTTCTTCAGATACTTTTTTTGCAGGGTCCTGTTTTCTTTTTTCTGACCTTCTAGTCTTGCAATTACACTAATATTTGAAAATTTCATATCCTCTAACAGGTCCCCGAGATTCTTTCTCTTCATTGTTTTAAAAACATATTGTTTTCTTTAGAAATTTTGTATGTATGTATGTATGTATGTATGAACATATGTGTATATGTGTCTATGTATCCACATATCTATTGTTTATCAACCTGTCTATCCACTGATTCAATTTCACTTATTTTTCTTCTGTCATATCCTTTTGGCTAAATCTCTCCAGTGAATTTTCACATGCAAAAATTGAATTTTTCAGATTTACAATTTAACATTTCGTCCTGTTTTATTATTTCTTTCTTTTTTTTTTTTTTTTTTTTTTTTTTTTTTTTTTTTTTTTTTTTTTTTTTTTTTTTTTTTTTTTTTTTTTTTTTTTTTTTTTTTTTTTTTTTTTTTTTTTTGTATTTTTAGTAGAGACAGAGTTTCACCATTTTGGCCAGGCTGGTCTTGAACTCCAGGCTGGTCTTGAACTCCTGGCCTTAAGTGATCTGCCCGCCCTGACCTCCCAAAGTGCTGGGATTACAGGCATGAGCCATCATGCCCAGCCCTTTTTTTTTTTTTTTTTTTATCATTTCTATTTCTCTGCTGAGATTGTTCATTTCTCTCTTAAGGTTTTTGTTCACTGGAGTCATGTTTTGTTTTACCTCACTGAATTTAGTTATAATTGTTGCTTTAAAATCTGTTAGTTCTCACATCTGTTTCATCTCATGGATAGACCTGATTGATTTTCTTTTATCTTGAGAATGAGTTCCAATTTCTTATTTGTATTTCAGGTAACTTTTGGATTGTATTTTGATATTATTAACAGTAAGCTGTGGGGATTCTGGATTCTATTATTTTCCGCTGTTGAGTGTTGTTCCTTTGTTTTCATAGGCAATTTTCTTATGTGGGCTCGCACTGAAAACTCTATTTCTTCAGGGGTAGTTCCAGTTTTGCTTCAGATCTTTTGTATTCAGTTGAGCTGCTTTGGGTCTATGATTTGGTTTATTTGGTGGCAGTCAGCTATATGGACAGAATTAATTTGGGGGTCGCCTCTATCTTAGTCCATTTTCTGCTGCTTGTAACAGAATATCTGAAACTGGATACTTTATAAAGAAAAGAAATTTACTTCTTACAGTTATGGAGGCTGGAAAGTCCAAGGTTGAGGGGCTGCATGTGGCAAGGGCCCTCTTGCTGATGGGGACTCTCGAGTCCCAAGGCAGTTCAGGGCATCATATGGTGAGAGGGCTGAGAGTGCTAGCTCAGGTCTCTTCCTCTTCTTATAAAGCCACAAGACCCACTCCCACAATAACCAATTAATCCATTATTCCATGAATGGATTAATCCATTCATGAGGACAGCTGTCATAAGCCAATCACCTCTTAAAGGCCCTACCTGTCAATACTGCCACACTGGGGATTAAAATCTCAACATTCAAACCATAGCACCCTCTCTGAATCTTTCTCTTTTGGGATTTTCCCATTTTCTTCAGTGTTCACACTTTCATACATTTAGTTTCATGTTTCCCCAGGCCAGAAAGAATGCAGAGTTTTGTACCTATGCCCCCAACCCTGCTGTGCACATCCATGTACTACAGTTAGTCCCAGGCTAAAAGCTACAGAGATGTGAACTTACCTGTATAGCTCCCATCTCCCTTCCTCCAAGTGAGCATGTACTCCTCATCAGAGTCTGCTTCTGTTCATTCCCAAACACTTCAGGTGGTTGCTTTTTTTTTTTTTTTTGAGACGGAGTTTAGCTCTTGTTACCCAGGCTGGAGTGCAATGGCGCGATCTCGGCTCACCGCAACCTCCGCCTCCTGGGTTCAAGCAATCCTCCTGCCTCAGCCTCCCGAGTAGCTGGGATTACAGGCACGTGCCACCATGCCCAGCTAATTTTTGTATTTTTAGTAGAGATGGGGTTTCACCATGTTGACCAGGATGGTCTCGATCTCTTGACCTCGTGATCCACCCGCCTCGGCCTCCCAAAGTGCTGGGATTACAGGCGTGAGCCACCGCGCCCGGCTTAGGTGGTTGCTTTTTTATAGTATATCTAGGTTTTATGATTATTTACTATGGGGTACATATGTGTGGGTGTCATCAAGTAAGGTCTTTGTCCATCTTACCCAGAAGTGGAAGCTTGTCACGAATTGGTCCACAGAGCACTTTGAATAGTACTGGCCTAAACCACTGTCTCAATGATGGCCCTATTGAGAATGACATATGCAAGTTTCTCTTCCACAGTTTTCTACCAGATGTTTATCATTGAGGTTGAATATCAGATAGTGTCAAAACTAATACAGTAATTCCCAGTTCAGGCAGAGAGAACACAAAGGGTACTAATAATATCCAAATACTGCTTGATACAGATTGACTTGAAAAAGCTGACTTCATAAAAAACAGTTCTGGCTTTTACAGACTGTTCTCAGTGGATTTCCCTTCGTTCCTCTCAATGGATTTTCTTTCTTTACTGACCTTTGACTTTCTGTGATCTTGACTGCTGGGAAGTGTAAGGCAGAGGAAGTCCTCAGGCAGGAGATAAACCTGTGCCTGTGCCCACAGAGATGGTCTTTTGAGAGGCCTGAGAGCACTAGCTGGGACAGCAGAAGGCAAAAGTCCCCAGGTAGTGTTATGATGGTTTAGAGCACAGCCACGTCATGAATATTTTAATTTTTTATTTTAAGCCTTATGAGACATTGTTGCTTTATGATTGTTTTGTACTTTGGATGTTCATTTAGATGAAGCTGATGGTAAATATCATTCTCAGTGTTCTTTATTCCTTTCTGTGTCTCTCGTCTTCCATTTGGGATTGTTTTTGTCTCTAATTCACACTCTTTTGTATTTCCTTTAGCATGGATCTGTTGGCAGTTATTTATATTTTTCAGCACATTGAAGATAGCATTCCACTATTTTGGTTTCCAGTGTTTCTGTGGAGAATGCAGCTTACTCAATTCTCACTCCTTTACAAATAAACTGTCTTTTTATTCCCCTGTGGCTTCTTATCAGATTTTGTCTTTGTCTTTTTCCATAATTTCCCTGGATGTGAATATATGATGTGTCTGTATATATTCTTTTCGTGTATTCTGCTTTCTATTCATTGAGCTTCTTGACTCTGTGGTTTGGAATCTTTCATCAGCTTTGGCACATCCTCAGCTATGATCCTATGTATTGCCTCTGTCCCGCTTCTCTCTCCTTTTGAGACTCCAGTTACACGTGTTAGACTTTCTCCACTTATTTTCTGCATCTCTTGGCTCTTCTATAGTTTTTTTGTATTTTAATTTCTTCGTTTTGGATAGTTTCTTTTATCTTCCAGTTCATTTATTCTCTCTTTATGCCTCTCTAGCCTGTTTTAATCCTATTAATTGAGTTGTTACTGTGTTATTTCTCATTTCAGTTCCAGAATTTCTATTTATTTATTACATAAACACACTATTTCACTTTTTATAGTCAATTCCTTGCTTGGACTTTTGAATTATTTCTTTGAACATAAGAAACTTGTGTCACTGCCATGTTTCATTCCAGTATCTTAAGTCTCTGTGGGTCAGTTTCTGTTGCATGTTGCTTCTGCTGGTTCTTATAATATCTGGTTTCCCTGTAGAGTGAGTTATTTTTGTGTGGTTCACTCTATTTGACAATTATTTGTAGGAATAATCTGATGCTTAGGATGGCACCTTCTTCCAAAGATGGTTTTCATTTGCTTCTGCCATATGACTAAGTGTGCCACCATTCTAGTCTGTCTTAATGTTTTGGTTGCTTGGATCAACTAGGTGACCATCAGATTTTTGAAATATTTCATTTGGGTTAAAAAAAAAGTTTTTCTCATTCAGAGGATAGCTTTAAATAACTTGGCTTGACATTACCAGAAGTGAAGTTTTCCTATTTTATGAAACTTCTTGTAAAAGGCAGGGATTACATCTTTTCTCTCTCTATATATGGAGAAAATCATATATAAAGCCAGCGGGTTTGAGGCTATATTTTGGTGCTTCATTTTCTGGAATGTACTTCCACCTTTGTCTAGTGCTCATATAATTATTTAAGATTCAGCTTACATGGTTTCTCTAGTTGTATTTCTTCATCTCTCCAGTTTCCTAGCTCTTTACACCTCTATTTTCGTGGCATTATTTACCATGCTGTATCATCAGTATGTATTTCTGCATTCCTTTAATAGACTCAGAGATTATTGATGACTGAGGTATTATATTACTTGTCTTCATAAGACTAGATTCTAATATAGTCCATGACAGATGCTCAAATACTTCTGGTTAAATTGAAATACGAAAAATAAAATGTAAAACTGATTGGTAATAATCATGTTATTAACTTTACAAATTATATAGAAATCATCGATCCCTACAATGTAACTATTACTAACATCGGAATGATCACCTCGAATACCAGTAGTCTATTGTCAGTCACTTCTTACCAATTATATCTTGACCCTACCCACAATTTCCTAAGTATTTCCTACGGTTTCTCATTTGCCCAACCACCTAACAGCTTTTTTTTTTTTTTTTTTCACCTAACAGCTTTTGATCTCTTTGGCCACTTCATTCTTCCTACTTTCTCACTTTTACACCACAGAGTTCAATGTTAACATGTATAGAACTAAGCTAAATATACGACAGACTCTGGATTGACTATCATCAATCTTCCCAACTACTTAATTAAGTAGGTGCTGTTACTATTCCATTTTACAAATGAAAAAATAAAAAGGCTTAAAGAGATGGTTACTTGTCCAAGTGCTAAGAGATAAAGAGGGATTCACATCACCCAGGTCTGTCTGATTCTAGCGCTCATGTTCTTTACCAGAGGATGGCAAACTTTTTCTATAAAGAACTAAATAGTTAATATTTTTGGCTTTGGAGGTCATACAGTCTCTGCAACAACAAGTCACCTCTGCCACTTTAGTGCCAAAGTAGCCATAGACAATATGTAAATGAATGACAGTTTCCAATGCAATTTTATTCATGAAAATAAGTGGCGGGAAAAGTTTGGCTCATAGGTTATAGATTGCCAGTCCCTGCTCTGAACAAGTACACTACTCTGTTATTTTTTTTCTCCTGTTTCTCAATCTCCAGAGTTCTCTGTTCAACACATATTTATAGCATTGCTTCTAAGCATAGGGCTGTGATGAAGATGAGAAAATCCCTGCCTCGAGGGACTTCAGATGTGAAAAGGGAGTATATAAATGCACATCTATAGCACAGGCTGACTATGGAAAGTCAGTGCCAAAAGAGAGGCATGGGCTGACCAGATATTTTTTTGATGAACACATGAGGTCCTGTGGAGTTGGTGGCATATGACAAAAGCTTTCTAGCAAGAGCATCATAGGCAGAGATGCTAAGAAGGAAGTGTCCAGTAAAAGAGCCAGCACAAGTGTACATTTTTCAACGCACCTGCCATTCATCTTCTATCCTCTTTATCAGAATTCACTTACTTCCTCTTTTCCTTGCCAAAATCATATGCACTTTGGTCCAAACCTGTTTTTGCCTTGCACCTCACCTACTTTCTTCTTTGAATTTCCTTTTTGCCTTACTTTTTTTTTTTTTTAATTTACTTCTTTCTTGATTACTGAATCATTGCTGATTCAGTTCTGCAGTGGGCTCAAGGTACAAATTTATATCACAAGTTTCATTTGAGTTGAATTCACGTACATCAACATGGTGGCATGTTCATCTGGTTCATCTAAGTCAAACAACTACATAACATTAAAAAAAGGTCATTTAGCCCTAGTGAAACATTAACTTGGTTCTGTCAATTCAGTCAAGGTTGAAATCCTCTAGTCGATTTTCGGCAGTCAATAACACCCACTGTTTGAGCAGTTGAATTTCCTTTTGTTTCTCTTATGCATATTTCTACTTTTTGTCTGTCCTGTTAATCCGTCTCTTTTAATCTTCTCCCTTATAATTTTTTTCTTTTTCCATCCTCCTCCTTTCCTGTACTTTTTGGATTATTACACTTCTTCTAGAGGCATGCTATTTCCTTTCTCCTCTCTGCATATATATACATAACATTATATATATTTATATATATATAAAACATATATATAAATATATAGAACACATATAAATATATATAACAAACATATATGTTGTATATAACACATACATAACGTTACATATGTTATATATTTATATGTTTTTTATATATATATATATATAAAATGTTATATACACACATACACACACACACACACACACACACAATGTAATTTATTTATGTATTTGAGATGAAGTCTTGCTCTGTTACCCAGGCTGGAGTGTAATGGTGCACTCTCAGCTCACTGCAACCTCTGCCTCCCAGGTTCAAGCGATTCTCCTGCCTCAGCCTCCTGAGCATCTGGGATAACAGGTGCCTGTCACCATGCCTGCCAATTTTTTTTTTTAATTTTTGTATTTTTAGTAGAGATGGGGGTTTCACCATGTTGGCCAGGCTGTTCTCAAACTGCTGACCTCAGGTGATCTACCTGCCTCCGCCTCCCAAAGTATTGAGATTACAGGCATGACCCACCATGCCTGGCCTCTGCAGATATAGTTAAAAAGATTCTTTGTTCATTAATTCAACTTTTACTGAGCAATTACCTCATAGTAGGGCTTGTTTCTAGGTGCTGGGATGGAGATACAAAAATAACCAAAAGAGACAAACATCTCTACCCTTGTGGAACTTACGTTCTAGTAGTAAGTAAAATAGATAAGTAACAATAAAGAGAATAGAAAAGTAAATTATATAATATAGCAAGTATTACGTCCTATGGGGAAAATTCCTGGGAATCAGGAATTTGGGTAGCCTGTTACAGTTTTCAATAGATTGATCAGGAAGGTCATTAAAAGGTCATTTGAACAGGTAGTTGAAGGAAATAAGGAAGCAGGTCATGAAGATGTTTGTGAGGAGGTGTTCTATGCAAAAACAAAACAAGAAACAAAAAACTCCTAGCATATACAAAGTCCTAAGGCAGGAGGGTACCTTTTCCTGGTGGAGTTGTGGGGTTAAAAAAAGAGTAACAAATAAACTTGATCTGAGGAATATGAGCTCCTTTAAATGACCAGGCCCAGAGAAGCACTGGAATGAAACAGCAGTCATATCACTCCTCCTTGAGCTAAATACTTCCCTCTTTTTAAAAACAATAATAATTATTTTTTAGAGACAGGGTCTCACTCTATCACCTAGGCTGGAGTGCAGTGCTGTGGTGATAGCTCACTGAAGCCATGAACTCCTGGGCTCAACGAATCCTCCCATTGCAGCCTCTGGAGTAGCTGGCACTATTGCCATGCACCGCCATGCCTAATTTTTAAAAAACTTTTTTCAGAGAAATGGAGTCTCACACTATATTGTCCAGGCTGGCCTCAAACTCCTGGGCTCAAGCAGTGCTCCCACCTCAGCTGCCCAAAGCACTGAGACTACAGGCATGAACCACCATGCCTACCCCAATTACCTCCTGAAGCCGCATTCTATTTGGGCTCTAGACTAACTGATGTCAACTAGCCACAAAATGGCTCACAACTTATAGTACAGCCAATCACTAACCAACACTGTTTCTTAAACCAATGAGAATTCATGACAAGCAACCTTTTAAATCACCTCTCAACTGATTGGTTCTTTCTTCTTGAAAAAGCTGAGCTTCTCTTTCTTCATAGCACTCCCCAGGGCAACTTGGATGTGTGTCCTGGGTTGCAGTGCTCACGTTGTCCCAAATAAACTCTTTATATTAATTTTACCTCAGCTTCTTCCGTAGACAGAGGACAATAGGAGGTCAGCATGGCTGAAATGCAATGGAAGAGGAAGAGGCTAGTAGATGTGATCAGAGCCTGTGGGGGCTGGGGGTGACAGCGAAGGAGGAGGCAGGTCATTTAGGGGCTTTTCTATTGGAAGAGCTTGGCTTTTACTCTGAGTGAAGTGGAAATCCATTAGAGGGTTTTAGGCAGAGTTAAATGTTGACATATTGTTTAAAGGATCTAAAACGTAAGGAAGTAAGAGCAGAGAGGCCAAAAGACCAATCAGGAGTATACTGCAATCAATATTCCAGGCAAGAAGTGTGAATACTAAGGGGAATGTTTTTCTGGGAATGTTTACTTTTTTTTACATTAGAGGGTAAGAAAAGTGAAGTTCAAGTGTTTTTGTTTTTGTTTTGAGATGGAGTCTCCCTCTGTTGCCCAGGCTGGAGTGCAGTGCAGTGATCTAGGCTCACTGCAACCTCCACCTCCCGGGTTCAAGTGATTCTCCTGCCTCAGCCTTCCGAGTAGCTGGGATCACAGGTATGTGCTACTATACCCAGCTAATTTTTGTATTTTTAGTAGAGATGGGGTTTTGCCATGCTGGCCAGAGTGGTCTCAGACTGGACCTCAAGTGATCCACCCGCCTTGGCCTCCCAAAGTGCTGGGATTAGAGGCGTGAACCACCGTGTCTGACCTACAAAGGTCAGGATTTTGATGCACAACAAGTACATTTTACCATCCTCTGCTCCTCAGGGGAAAATTGGGAGATCTTGCCCTGCCAGCTTAAGGATTGTTAAACATTTTGCATTGTCTTGAGCATTGCTATTAATAGGTGACCTAACGGCTAGCACATAGCACACAGAAATATTCATAATATAGTCAATTAAATGGATAACCTGAATGACAATATCAAGTAACTTGCTTATGCAGCATTCATTTCTTTTTCTTTCTTTCTTTCTTTTCTTTTCTTTTTTTTTTTTTTTTTTTTTTTGATACAGGGTATCATTCTGCCACCCAGGCTGGAGTGCAATGGTGTGATCACAGCTAACTGCAGCCTGGACCTCCTGGGCTTAAGCAATCCTCCTACCTTGGCCACCCATAGTGCTGGGATTATAGGCAAGAGCCACCATGCCCCACCAGGATTCATTTCTTCTGCATGCTCTGGTGGTGTTTATTGTATCTTTACATTCTATTTAGCAAAGAATGTTAAAATGCCATGTTATAAACACACTCCTCCCCTCCCAGCAGAATGGAGAGGGTCTGTGTGCATTTACATATTTTAAGTGGTCCCACAGCAATTGGTCAGCCCTAGCAGTTTTAACAACTATACTCAGTTACGTTTGCTTGTCTCCTTCTTAATAGTTTGTGAGGTTCCTTCAGGTTTGGAACTATCTTTGATCGATCTTTATGTCTCCAGCACCTAGCACAGGGCTTAGCCACAATTTTTGTTAAAATAAAGAATATACACTGTAATAAAGGGCAGTGGAAAGAAAATGTGTGAGTTATCAACACCACCAGCCAGAGAAGCCTTGTCTGACTGCTGTGAAATATATTCATTTCTCTTAGGAAAAAACAATTCTTATCCTACTGCTGTATAACTTGGCTTCTTGACTTGGAACAGTATTTGAAGTCTTTGAAGAACTGGCGCAATGTATTCTCCCCCTAGGCAGTGTGCCTGGTAAGTGGTCTGGTATTGATTAGCAAGTCATCAGTAAGTATTGGGAAGTGAGTTTTCAGGGTCTGAGACCTGCAAGCTGGTGACAGACCGCTCCAGCTTCCAGTGGGCCCTGGGGGCGGGGGCACTGATCAACCCACTTGAGCTGTGGGATCAAGGTCTTCAGCCTTAGTAGGGGGATCCTCTGCCTGGCCCCCTTCTCTCCCGAGCCCTTCAGCCAGCGTCTCCTCCCAAGAGGGCCCCCTCCACTCAGAACCTCCTCCCTAGGTGAGATCCCTCTGTCTGCGGGCCCCCTCCCATAGGAGGGCCCCTTTTTCTCAAGGTGAACCTCTGTCCCTGATACCTGCTCCCAAGACCGAGACCCAGTTACGACCCCACCCCCACAGGTCCCTCCCTTCCCTCTGGGATCTCCTCCCCTGGGGGAGACCCCTCTGTCCTTGGGCCCCATCCCATAGGACGCGCCCCTTTTTCTTAGGGTGAACTTCGGTCTTCAATACCCGCTCCCAAGACCGAGACCCGTTACGACCTCACCCTCACAGACCCCCTTCCCTCCTGGGATCCCCTCTCCTGGGGGAATCCCCTTGGTCCGCGGGCCCCCTCCCATAGGACGCTGCCCTCTTCCTCAGGATGAACCTCTGTCCCTGGTACCCGCTCCCAAGATCGAGACACTGTTACGGCCCCCCTCAACACGGGCCCCCTCACCCTGGCGTCCCCTCCCCTCGGAGGAGCCCTATCTGCGACGCTCCCAGTTAATCACCCCCAGCATCCCTCCCCGCCCTCACACAGCACTTCCGCCGCGCCCCCTCCCCTCAGGCGGGACTTCCGCCGGCGCCCCCTCCCCCGCGGCGCCGTCCCCTCCTCCCGCCCGGGGCGAGCCTGTGCTCAGCCTCGAGCTCTGCGGCCGCGGCGCAGCTTCAGGGCAACGCGGGCTGCAGCGGCGGTGGTCAGGGCTGTGTAGGGCGCGTCCTCCTCCTTTTTCTTCTCTATCCTTCTCCTCACTCCTCGCCATCCTCCTCCTCCCCCCTCCTCCTCGCCTTCCTCCTCCTCTTCGTCAGGCTCTGCAGAGCTGCGAGCGGCAAGATGGCGGCGCCCAGACCGCCGCCTACCCGGCTGTCGGGCTTCATGGTGCCGGCGCCCATCCAGGACCTGGAGGCCCTGCGCGCGCTCACGGCGCTCTTCAAAGAGCAGCGGAACCGGTAACGAGCCCGGCGGGGGGCTGCCCCGGGCGGGGGAGGGCGGCCGGGACTCCCGCGGCGGCCCTGGCCTAGACCCAGGCGCCGCCCCCTCCTCGTTGGAGACGCGAAGGGCGAGGCCTGCGCGGGCTGCCGGAGCGCCACCCAGGCCGCGCGACTCCCGGGCACCGCCTCGTCCTCGTGGGTCCCTGCGGGGCCTGGTGCGGGCACTCGCTTCCCCCCGCAGCAGCTCGTCCGGGTGCGAAGCCGCGACCCCGGGAGCCCTTGCCGCGGCGTGCCAGTGCTGTTGACCCAACACACGCTTAGGCCGCCCCTGCCAGGTGCGAGAGCTGCGCCAGGCCCCGCTGCGAGCAAGACTCACGCGGCCCCCAGAGTCATAGAGCGTGTGTTTTAGCGGGGGCGGCGCGTGTTACGGGCGTGGGAATTGGACAGTGGTGCGGATGCCAGTCTCTAAGCGTGGAGTTAGGACTGACAGTCCTTCCTCCTCGGCGATAGAGCCCAGGCTGCGCCATCTCCCCTGGGGGCAGCGCTCTGTGCAGTGTGGAAGAGCACGGGCCTGGAGAGACCAGTCCAGTTCTGATGCCACTGAGGGGCAATTGGTGGTTCCCCGTGTGTCAGCTCTTGTCCTAGGTGATGGGGTGGGAAAATGGAAAGTCCTTGCTCTCTCCTGTACTAGTATGTACAAGATAACATACAGCTGTGGGGGTATATATGTACAAAAAGCAGAGGACACATTGAAGAAAGAAATACTTAGACTTGAATTGGTCTAGGTGATCACTAGAGGACTTCCTGTCTTTAAACTAGACACCTGGTCTAAGCACTTCCTTTCCCTCAAATCAGAGTGGGAAATGTGGAGCTGCTGAAAGAATGCCATTAATAAAGGTCCCTGGTACCGCTCTATGAGCCTTTGGGGGAGATGCATTTATTGATTTAATGCTTAGGCATATCTGTACCGTGATAGACCCTCCTTTTAGTTAATAACGCAGTCATCAACCATTTATTGAGCACCTACTATGAAACAGATTTTTTGTTAGGGGCTGAGGGTACAAAGATGAATGATGTGATTACATTTGGGAAACTGTTAAACACATTATAATGGAAATCTATACAAGAGGTGGTGGCAGAGGGGAACATGTGGATCTGTTGGAAGATTGGTGAGCCAGGAGAAGCTTTAAGATTATTTCAGGTGCGTGGGTTATATAGATGAGAGAACTAGAAGAAGGAACAGTGTCTGCAAAGGGGCCATATGTTAATTTTGCAAAGCCGATGAGACAAATCAAGTAACATAGATTAGGTTTCTGGTACAGAGGAGACGTTTATTCAAACATCAGTTCCCTTTTTATAACTTGAAGAAAATCCAAGCCCCTGAGCCAGTTTAGAAGACCCTTCTTGACTCTGTCTCTTGTGAGGGAAGAAGTTTCTTATCTTGAAAACGGGATGGTGGTAGTCACTTTGAGGGATTATTGTGAGGATCTGTAATATGTGTAGCACAGTGGTTTATGCATAGTAGATGCCATTTATTTAGGACCTGTTATTAAAATATAATAAGGTTATAAGTGACCAAGAGCCCATTTGTGTTGAATCTTCTGTCTTATCAAAAACAAAAGTTGAAGCTATTTCTGGAAGACAATTCTAATTTTGGGGTTTTCAGAGAAAGAGATCCCAGGATCTCATTACCATTTTAGCAACCCCTAAGTAAAAGGAAATTCTTATATCCCATTGTGGTGATTTTAAATATATCCATAAATTCTTTAATACTCTGACCTTCAAGTGGAGGAAGTTAATTCTTTTCTCCTTGAGTGTGTGCTGAACTTAGTGACTTGCTTCTGAAGAGTAGAATATGGCAGAAGTGACAGTGTGTGACTTCTCAGACTAGGTCATAAAAAGCATTGTAGTTGCCTTTTTGCTAGCTCTTTCTGGGATTGCTCACTGTGACTAAAGCAGCAGCCATGTCATGAGGATACTGAAGCTGCGTATGCAGAGAGCTGTGTGGTGAGGAGCTGAGGCTCCTGCAGCAGCCATGTGTTGAATCACCTTGGAAGCAGGTCCTCTCAGCCCCAGTAATATCCTCATCCTCATGGGACACCCTCAGCCACTCAGAACTGTGTGAGATCATAAATGGTATTGTTTTAAAAATGCTAAATTTTGGGCTAATTTGCTATCTAGCAATAAATCATTAATACACCAGTCTAAATTCTCCATGCTCTGTATTAAATGCATTCTGTAACCCACTTCTTAAACAGTGTCTTGGTCAGTAAAATTATTTAAACATTGCCTATGGTCATATAATGTCAGTATTAAGTTATTCCTCAGCTGTCTTCTCTGTGTAGGGTAATTCTTTTTTCTCACATTTGTTTTATACTTTTTGTTTAATGTAGATGTCGGTGTATTTCACATTTGCTTAACAAGTTACCTTGCTATGAGTCTTTGCAGGTCGTGTTAAATTCTTTCTGAATAAGTAAGACAAATACATTTAAAATTCTATTTTAGTTGCTCTTTTATCTTTTTGTTTGTTTTATTTTCAGACAGGGCCACACTTTGTTGCCTCAGCTGGAGTGCATTTTTCTAGAGAAGGGGGTCTCACTATGTTGTTCAGGGTAGTCTTGAACTCCTGGCCTCAAGTGATCCTCCTGCCTCAGCCACCCAAAGTGTTGGGATTACAGGCATGAGCCACCGTGCCTGGCTAGTTGCCTTTATGATGTATCTCTGAGGGCTATTCAGACCCCACAAGTGTAGAGCAAAGCGAGATTGGTTGTCATACTCCATCTGTGCTGTTCATTAAGTAGCCACTAGCTGCATGTAGCTACTTAATTAATTGAAAATAAGTAAAATTAATGTTTCAGTTCCTTACTTGCATTAGCCATATTTTTAAATTTTTAATTTTATTATTATTATTATTATTTTTTTGAGACGGAGTTTCGCTCTTGTTACCCAGGCTGGAGTGCAACGGCGCGATCTCGGCTCACCGCAACCTCCGCCTCCTGGATTCAAGCAATTCTCCTGCCTCAGCCTCCCGAGTAGCTGGGACTACAGGCACGTGCCACCATGCCCAGCTAATTTTTGTATTTTTAGTAGAGACGGGGTTTCACCATGTTGACCAGGATGGTCTCGATCTCTTGACCTCGTGATCCACCCGCTTCGGCCTCCTAAAGTGCTGGGATTACAGGCGTGAGCCACCGTGCCCGGCCTTTTATTATTATATTTTTAGAGATGGTCTCATTCTGTTGCCAAGCTGGAGTTCAGTGGCACGATCGTAGTTCACTGAAGCCTCGAATTCTAGGCTCAAGTAATCCTCCTGCTTCAGCTTCCCCAGTAGCTGGGACTACAGGTGCACACCACCATGCCCGGCTAATTTTTTTGTTTATTTTCTGTAGAGATGGGGGTCTCGCCATGTTGCCCAGGCTGACATTAGCCATATCTTAAGAGCTCAGTGGCCACATGAAATTGTGGCAGCACAGGTATAGGATATTTCCATCATCACAGAAGGTTCTGAAGATAGTGCTGTTCTGTAATTTATTGTTTTCTATGGGGGAGATTGTGTTCTGACCTGAGTATTCTTGAAATAATGGAACATTTGGATACGTTTCTATAAATTCATCTCATACTTAAGCTAATAACCTCATTGCTCCTCCACCTGATAAGCTTCTTGAATAAAGTGGACACATCACATCCACTGTATGCCTGGCATCTAGCATAGAGTTCATAGTGGCAGATGCTTAACAGTTTCTTGTGGAGTTGCTGCTATTTCTATAACTTATTACTCATTGTGTTTGCTTGGTCTGTTTCTTAGTCATGTAGACAGTATTTTCCTTTTCAGCTTCTATCAGTATAGCTCATTTTTTCTCTTTTAATCTGTTTAGACAAAATGAGGTTTTTGTTGGTGTTTAATTTAAAAATTAAAAAAAATAAATTCAGGCCTAAAGGTCTTAAAAAAAAAAAAAATGAAAAGGCAAGTCCTGGACTTAGAGAAGTATTTACAATATGGGCCGGGTGCGGTGGCTTACGCCTGTAATCCCAGCACTTTGGGAGGCCGAGGCGGGTGGATCACGAGGTCAAGAGATCGAGACCATCCTGGTCAACATGGTGAAACCCCGTCTCTATTAAAAATACAAAAATTAGCTGGGCATGGTGGCACGTGCCTGTAGTCCCAGCTACTCGGGAGGCTGAGGCAGGAGAATTGCTTGAACCCAGGAGGCGGAGG
>PVKV010021473.1:0-37465 GCA_004027835.1 Alouatta palliata
CAGTGGCTCACACCTGTCATCTCAGCACTCTGGGAGACCGAGGTGGGCAGATCACGAGGTCAAGAGATCGAGACCATCCTGGCCAACATGGTGAAACCCCATCTCTACTAAAAATACAAAAATTAGCTGGGCATGGTGGCGAGCACCTGTAGTCCTAGCTACTTGGGAGGCTGAGGCAGGAGAATCGCTTGAACCCAGGAGGAGGAAGTTGCAGCGAGCCGAGATTGTGCCACTGCATTCCAGCTTGGTGACAGAGTGAGACTCTGTCTCAAAAAAAAAGTAATGTGTGACATATATGGGACCTACATCTGTACAGCCTCTTTCTACAGGTGGGTGATCTTCCTGTGGGTGGGGAGATACAGGACAGCTCACTTGTCACAGACCTTCCATTTTTTAAGGTGATTTTAGAACACTTATTCAAGTCCCAACCCTGGGGGACTGGGTAAGGGATATTAATCCGATTTGTCAAATGAGGAAACTGAGATGCAGAGGAGGCAAACGATGCCCCCTTAGTTGGACAAAGTATTAGGGTGGAGCTGGAAGCAGATTTGGGTCCCCGTTGTGCCAGGTAAAATGATAAAACAACCTAAGGAAAGAATGGGGTGGGTAGAGGGGACTGGAAGGGGGAAAAGGGGGGGTTGAGGGGTTAGAGGGCAGGAGCCTTAGGGACACAGGCACACAGAACTGGGAAACAGGCAACTCGTCTTACTGCAGCAGGCTCAGCTGGGGGAGTCGGGGCAGGCAGTGCAGCAGGGTCTCCAGGCTCTGGTCACTCAGGACCTCACAGGACAATCTGTGAAACAAAGCATGTGAATGAGGTAGGGGAAACCTTCCAGGAAAGGGAACATGGCCTCACAGCCAGAGTCTTCTGGAGATAGGACCAAACCAGGGTCACCTGAAATATTTCCTCCCAGCATGGGGTCCATGAGTTATCCGTGGGGCTGGAAGAGGAGGAAGGTCTTGTAAGTTTGGAAAATATGGGGTTAAGCCAAATTGAATGATTCTGTTTGCTGCATGACTTCTCTGAGCCTTTGATATGCTGCTGTGCATTATGAATTTCCAAGGAACTACAGTAGACTTTTCCCCAAACTAAATAGACTAGCAGAATTAATTTTTGAGGGCCTTGAAGGTTAGTGTTTTGCAAAACATGTTTGTTAAGAAAACAATGCGGCCAGGCTCAGTGGTTCACGCCTGTAATCCCAGAACTTTGGGAGGCCAAGGTGGGCAGATCATTAGGTCAGGAGATCGAGACCATCCTGGCTAACACAGTGAAACCTGTCTCTACTAAAAATATACAAAAAAATTAGCCGGGCATGTTGTTGGGTGCCTGTAGTCCCAGCTACTTGGGAGGCTGAGGCAGGAGAATAGCTTGAACCCAGGAGGCAGAGGTTGCAGTGAGCCAAGGTCGCGCCACTGCACTCCAGCCTGGGCAACAGAGTGAGACTCCATCTCAAAAAAAAAAAAAAAAAAAAAAAAAAATTAGCCAGGCGTGGTGGTGTGCACCTGCAGTCCACACTTCAGGAGGCTGAGACTTGGGAATCACTTGAATCTGGGAGGTAGAGGTTGCACTGAGCCAAGATCACGCCACTGTACTCCAGCCTGGGTGACAGAGCAAGTCTTAACCCAGAGGAGTGAATATGACAGTGGAAATTCAGCATACAAGTCAGCAAAGGAGACAGGGACTGGCTCGGGTCTCGAGTTGCCCATCAACACCAAACCAACCAACTCATCATTGTCCAGATAATTAGTCAGAACCCAGTGCATGTAGGAGACACTTCAGACAACCACCTTGCTGTCTCTGCTCTAAACGGAAGACCAGGGCAACTCAAGACTTTGAGTGCCCTGGGGTTTACATGCAGCCCCTTCTTGGGGGGCCTGGAGCCACTTCCCGACTCCCGCAGACCTCTACTGTTATCCTGCCTTTACCACCTTCCCCTTCCTTTCTTTCCGTTCCTTTGTCCTCTGCAGGCTGCCCTCTCCCCTCTTGGGGGCCTCCAAGAACCTGGCCTATCTGGGCAGCTTTCTTCTCTGGCTGGTTGGAGGGAGGAATGGAGTGCAGGAACCCGACATAATTGGCTCAATGAGCTGGGGAGGGGGAGGGGAGGGCGGGAGGAGCTGTCTGTGGTCCTGGGGCTGGAAGCGTCATGGTGGAACCTCTGCCAGGGCCCAGGCCACAGGCCCAACTCTCCCCTTTCTACCCCAGGGACTGGGCATAGGCCCTTGAGGCACAGTCAAGACCGGGGTCTTTATTGAGGGGCAGTCTTTCCAGAAACACATCCTGCCTAGCGTCCCACCAGACCCCAAATACACCGTGGGCTCTGGTTGGCAGAGGAGGTGCTTACCCCTCCTTTTTAAAGAAATGGAATTTTCACCCTTTACCACATCCCACATGGCACGCCCATATGTACACAGGCAAAGTAGACATGCAGTGCTTGAATTCAGGGAGGGAGGATGGAGCCCTACTGTCTATCTTCCCTGGCCTCCCTGGTGGAACCCCAGGACACAGTTGGTTAATCACTGGACTTCAGCATTGAGTACCTTGATGACTATTTATAACAATAATCCTGCAAATGGTCACAGTACTCTCCAGTTGGCAAAGTGCTTTCATATTCACAATTGCATTCTCTCTAACCACAGGTGAGGGAGGGGGCCCTAAAACCCCCACCTGTGCTCAGACCACCCAGCACTGCCAATGGGCTTTTCATAAGAAGCTTCCCCTGCAGATGGCCGGCCCTGGCCCGCAGTGCCTGCATCCCAGTCTCCTTGTGTTCCCAAGATCCTGCCCAGTGCTTGGTATACAATAGGTACTTAACAGTCCAATCATGTAAGAGTGCTGTTTGTCATTGGCTGCAGTGCTACACAAAGCAAAACACCTGGAAGCAGTTTGGATCTCAATCTAGACCAAGCTTGTCCAACCCACGCGGCCTGCGCATGCCGCCCAGGATGGCTTTGAATACGACCCAACAAAAATCCATAAACTTTCTTAAAACGCTATGAGATTTTTTTTGTGAATTATTTTATTTTATTTATTTTTATTTATTTTTATTTTAGCACATTGGCTATCGCTAGTGTTAGTGTATTTTATGTGTGGCCCAAGCTTCCAATGTGGCCCAGGGAAGCCAAAAGATTGTACACCCCGATCTAAATTCTAGAAGGGGGTGATGGAGTAACTCACAGCACATCCTGTACTATGGCAATTTAGTATTAAAAGGCATCGGCCAAACACGGTGGCTCGCGCCTGTAATCCCACAGCACTTTGGGAGGCCGAGGCCGGCGGATCACGAGGTCAGGAGTTTGAGACCAGCCTGGCCAATATAGTGAAACCCCGTCTCTACTAAAAATACAAAAATTAGCTGGGCATGGTGGTGCACGCCTGTAGTCCCAGCTGCTGGGGAGGCTGAGTCAGGAGAATCACTTGAACCCAGGAGATAGAGGCTGTCGTCAGCCGACACTGCACTCCAGCCTGGGTGACAAAGCGAGACTCTGTCTCAAAAAAAAGGCATCAGTATACACTCTGTTAAAACAGATAAGAGGCAATCAGGTACCACTGACATTGGATGACTTTAAGAAATTATCATTAATAGTGTAGGTCTGGGCCAGGCTCAGTGGCTCATCCCTGTAATCCCAGCATTTTGGGAGGCTGAGGCAGGCGGATCACTTGAGGTCAGGAGTTCTGGACCAGCCATTATGGCAGGCACTTGTAATCCCAGCTACTCAGGAGGCTGAGGCACGAGAATCACTTGAACCCAGGAGGCAGAGGTGGCAGAGAGCCAAGATCTCGCCATTGCATTCCAGCCTGGGCAATAAGAGTGAAACTCCACCTCAAAAAAAAGAACAGTGTAGGTCTGATAATGGTTTTGTGGTTATGTGTTTGAACCTGGAGGAGGGCATGGGAAGGCCACACCCCAGGGGGTCAAACCGGATTATCTGGTTGGAAGAGCTGGAAGGGCATTTGAGATGGGGGCTGGAAAGCAAGAAAAAAGACTGAAGCAAATTGGCTAACACAGATGCTGTGAAAACACAGGGCATGAAACTATAGAATACACCTAGTTTATGACTGCAAACAGGTAGAAACTGAATATGCAAATAGGCAAGGAGTAGACAGTCCTGTGGACACATGACAACGTTGATTTGATGAGAGAAGAGGTTGTTTAGGTGAGGCAGATTTTGTCTCGGATTTCTTTATTATAAGGTAATTACTGTACTAGGATCGCCACAATGACAATAAAAGAAAAGGCTGACCATCCTCTGTGCAGATGAGGAAACTGAGGCCTGGGGAGTTGAAGCCATTTTGAGCCAAGAGTCCTGATTCCAGGCCCAGTGTCTGGTCACAGACCAGGGTGTTCTGGGGTAAGTAAGGTGGTAACCCCACAGGGAGAGGGGGTGCCTTCAGGAAGGGCTTTCGGAAGTGCTAAGCTTCAGCTATGGAGGCAGGTCCCAGTGGGTGCCTGGGTGAGTCCCCAGGGGTGGGGTCGGAGGCGGACAGGGCTCCCAGGTGCCCTGAGCTGGGTGGATGGTGCAGGTAAAATCTTCCCCAGCCCAGCACAGCATCTCCCAGTGGGAGACCCAGTAGAAGACACGCGCTGCCTAAGGCTGGGGGCTGCTGAGAGACAGCCAAGTTTCTGCCAAAGGCCAGGGGACTCTCATGGGGCAGGGCTGGTGGGGGCTGGTGGGAAGAGACCGAGAAAGACTCACCTGGCCTCTAACCAGGAAACCCCCTCCCAGGTCACTGGGCAGATGCCCACATGATGCCCTCTGTGGCTATGTCCTTGTTACTTACTGGAGTTCCAGTGGTCCTGGGCACGCCTCCAGAGTGGCACAGAGGCGGGTGAGGGTCAGGGGCTCCAGAGGACACTCACTGAGGCTGCAAAGGGGCAATGGGCAAGGCAGGGAATCAGAGAAGGCCCAGGGGCCCTGGCTAGCCCCGGGGGCACTCTCCTTCTCCCAGCACCCCTCACTCTAAGTGGGAGGCCGCAGGCTCCTTCCCCTGCAGGGCACTCGCTACCCTTCCAAGTCTCCCCTGCAGCCCCCATTCCTCCTGCCCTGACAGCAGCAGTGCAGGACCCTGAGTGCCCAGCTGCCCTTGTTAGTGACTCTCCAACTCCTCCCCACCGCCCCCTCCAGAGCCCAGGCCACCATCCTCACTCACCTTGACCGCTGAACACCGTCTGGGCTTCCACTCTTGCCTCCCTGCAATCTCTCTCCACCCCACAAGTGTCTTACATTTTAACACTGCAAATCTGACCAGGCCTCTCCCTGTTACCCTCCGGGGCTCCCCCATTGCCCTGGGACTAAAAGTGGAATTGAAATCTCCTCCCCAGGGCCTCATTTGCCTCCACTTTCCTGGAGGCCTGGAGAGAGGTGGGGCCCAGTCAGGGTCTCACAGTCCCTCATGGCAGAACTTGCAGATGGGGAGTGCATTTGTGGGGAGAGAGGCCAACCCCTTTCTTTCTGGAAAGTGGGTGCTCCCCAGGGCAGATGGAAACCCCAGGCAGGGAGTGGCTGGGCTGCTCTGTTTGCTTCAGAGAAATGTGGAATCTTCTCTCCAAGGGGAATGAGGGGCATGGGCCAGCTGAGGTACCCCTCGGGGGCCAGAGCCCACCCCAGCACCCCTTATACCCCCTTCTTTCTTTTCCTCGTCTCTTAAACTCCCTCTCTTCCCTCTATCCCAATCCCCAGCCCTAGCCCCCTGCTGGCTCTGCTCCCCTCTGACGCCTCACTCCGTTGTGGTTACCCCCAAACAAGTAGTGCGGGGACGGTACCAGAGGCTTCTAGGGATGCAGCGCTGACGGAAGCCCGAGAACTCAGCTGCAGCTGAGAGGCCTGGCAAAGATCCAGTGGTCCATATACCCCTAGGACAGGGATCATTTAGAAAGTTCAGGTCATACCCTCAGATTCCCAACCCAGCCCATATGAGCCCTGGGAGGGGGATCGTTTAGAAAGGAAAATTCAGATCACCCACATTGGACTCCCAGACTTGGAAAATCAGGGCTGGAAGGCATCTTAGAGACTATGAAGTCACTAGATCGTAGGTCAGTCCCTCATTGTTCAGATGGGGAAACTGAGGCTCCGGGAAGGGAAGCTTCAGTTAGAAAAGCCAGCAGCTTGTCCCTGTCCAGGTGGGCAGGCAGGAGGGTCCAGGACAGAGCCTCTCTGACCACTGCTTGGCATCACATGACTTCTGCCTCCCTGTACATCAGTTCTTTGAGCTTCAAGAACCTGGGGGGTTCCCCAGAAACAGAGATTCTATCCTGGAAAGCAAGACCACCCAGTCTTGAGCCACCCCTTCCTCCTGACAGCCCACCTGTATGGCAGCGCCTTTCCTTGACACACTAGCTGTGGATTCTCTCTGCTCAGCCAGCTGTACTGAGGCCCGCCCTGTCCGCTGCCACAGCTCCCAAGCGGGGCCAAGAGGCCCGGTCCCACTAGAGGGCAGCCGGGAACATCATGAAGAGCTAAACTAGTATTGGTTGTTTACCTCGAAGACTTGGAACTTTTTTTTCAGAGAACGGGCCCTGCCTTCAGAACGTGAAAGGGCAGTGACATGTATGAAGGGGTGAGTCTACAAAATTCCCTGAAAGGCGGAAGCACAAACGTTCTCCTGTCTCCTCCCACACAGCAGCAATCTTCGGGCACGTGTCTGCTCTGGTACCTCCCCCAACCATATCCCCCTCTCCCTCCCATCTGCATTGCCTCCTTCCAAGGGGAAAACAGGGCAGTTGATTATTGACAATTTACATGGGGGCGGTGGTTACTGCAGTGGTGATTACACCTAGTGTGTTGGACCAGGGTGGTTTAACCAAGGGCTGAGTGATCAGCACGGGTCTGGGGGTGGGGGGGAACCAGAGCGGGAGGGGATCCCCCCACCAGAGCGTCCCCTTCTCACCTGCCTGTCTTGTCCCCTCTCAGAAGGATGCGCTGCCTCTCAAAGCTGGAAGCAGAGAGGAGGCAGCAGTTTGAAAATGGGCAAAGACCAACTTCCCTGGCAGTGGCAAGAACCCAGACTGGCCAGGGCAAGGAGGGCCTGGGGTGGGCTGCTTTCTCAGCAATCAAGGAATAGATTATGAAACAATTACATGCATCAAGTCACGTGCAAAGCACACTGCCGACATTTCTCATTTGATTCTCACAATAAAACAATGAGTTAAGAAATTCTGCTTTGTTGTTGTTTTTAAGACAGGGTCTCGCTCTGTCACCCAGGCTGGAGTGCAGTGGCGAAGTCATGGCTCACTGCAGCCTCAGCCTACCTGGACTCAATCGATCTTACTGCCTCAGCCTCCTAAGTAGATGGGACTACAGGCACACTCCGCCATGACTGGGTAATTTTGTGTTTTTTGTAGAGATGGAATTTTGCCATGTTGACCAGGCTGGTCTCAAACTCTGGGGCTCAAATGATCCTCCTGCCTTAGCCTCCCAAAGTGCTGGAATTATAGATGTGAGCCATTGTGCCTGGGATTTTTTTTTTTTTTCCCCTGAGATAGAGCCTCCCTCTGTCACCCAGGCTGGAGTGCAATGGTGTGATCACAAGTCACTGGAACCTCGATCTCCTGGGCCTAAGCAATCGTCCCACCTCAGCCTCCTAAGTAGGTGCATGCTATCATGCTTGGCTAATTTTTAAAGTTTCTGTAGAGATGAGGGGTTCTCACTATGTTGTCCAGGCTGGTCTTGAACTCCTAGGCTCGAGTGATTCTCCTGCCTTGGCCTCCCAAATGCTGGAATTACAGGCGTGAGCCATTGTGCCAGCCCAGTAATTATTCTTACCTCCATTTTACAGATGAGGACACTGAGGCTTGGAGAGGCTCCAGGACCTGCTCTGAGCTGCACGGCAGGTACGTAACTGAGCCTGGTCCATCTGCTATGGCACTTCCCATTCTGGGGGTCCTCAGGGAAGGGGAAGGGAGGCAGACCTCACCCAAAACCATGGATGTTTTGTGCCCTGAGTACCTGAGGTTCTTTGGCTGGCTGGTGCCTCCCTTTCTATATTCTCATCAGCTCCCAAAATTAAGACAGGTCCCTGAGTCCCCAGTGGCTGCTAGGAAGTTCCCAGTTTCCTTGTTTTTTGAGATGGAGTCTTGCTCTTTCATCCAGGCTGATGTGCAGTGGCGCGATCTCAGCTTACTGCAATCTCTGTCTCCTGGATTCAAGCGATTCTCCTGTCTCCTGAGTAACTGGGACTACAGGGGCCCACCACCACGCCTGGCTAAATGTTTTGTATTTTCACTAGAGACAGGGTTCACCATGTTGGCCAGACTGGGCTCGAACTCCTGATCTCAAGTGATCCGCCCACCTCAGCCTCCCAAAATGCTGGGATTACAGGCGTGAGCCACTGTGCCTGGCCCTCAGTTTTCTTAAAAGTCTCTGAGGACAGTCCAAAGAATGAGTGAGGCAGAGCCAATGAACTCTCTAATGGTGAATTTGGAGAAATTTGAGCATCCTTGAGGCCACACTTGTTCATTCATTCCATCATTCCTTCACTCAGTGGACGCCCATCACGTGCTCTCTGGACCTGGTACTGCCCAAGGTGCTGAAGATGATAGGTTGTTGTGAACTTGATGGATGAGGGGCCAACGTGGGAGTGGATGGCCTGTGGGATGGGGGACAGGGCAGGGCTGGGGCGGAGAAGCATGCTCACCTAATGTCCAAGTGGAAGACCCACTGCAGAGTGGAGAAGCACTGAGCCAAGCCCAACACAGCATCCAGGGACAAACCGTTCTCACTGAGGCTAGAGATCACAGGAGTGGCACAATGGAGGTCACTCAGGACCCAACACATCCTCTTTGTGGTCAGGGCACAGGGCAGGGGAGGAATCCCTGGTTCCAGATGACAGAACCCACTGAACCCTAGATGGTCAGAGAGCGCCCCTTGCAAGTCCTCATGGTGCACATGGGGAAACAGAGGCCCATAGAGAAGCAAAGTCTCGCCAAGGTTATGAGACGTGTTGGTGACAGAGCTGAGATGGGAACCCAGTGGCTCCCTCGGTCTGTGATGGATCTGAGGAGTGCTTTCTGGCCGGAGCCGGGCCTCCGTTTGCCCACCTGGTAAGGGAGGGGTGGCACCCAGTACAAAATGAAAATGTGGGATCTCTTGTTCAGAAAGCAGGAACAAAGCATCTCCTTTCTTTCAGGGTCCCCTAACAACTTGTCCTTGTTTTCTGTTTACTATTTAGTGCTGCACTGCCTTCCCACGAGGACACTGGTAGCACGAGCGCGGACCCTCACAGGCACCAGCTCATCTGTGAGTCCACACTAATAAGAAGGCCATATGAGGACATGAAAAGCCTCCAGTCTTCCCATAATTGGCCTGCAATGGTGAGGCCTTCCTTCCTTCCCAGGTGCAGGCACTGAACAGGAATAAAGGCAACGCCCTTCCTTGCCAGCGCTGCACAAAAATAGGGTGTAGGAGAGGCACATAGTCCACAGCACTCATTTAGAGATTGTAGCCACCAACAGAGGCCATGCCTACAGTTTACATGTTTAGTGACTGGGAACCAGGGACTCAGAGGGGATGAAACTTGCCCAAAGTCACACAGCAGAGTGTGTGTCATAGAGCCAGCCTGGAATGTAAGACCTGTGACCTCTCCCTGGGGCTCCTCTGGCTTTGACCCAGAAGAGCTTGGGAAGAGGGAGTGCTTTGTGAGCCAAAAGCATCCGTGGCATTTAGGGATCAAGAACTCTGGTCTGGGCCTGGCACCGTGGCTCATACCTGTAATCCCAACACTCTGAGAGGCTGAGGCAGGTGGATCACGAGGTCAAGAGATCAAGATCATCCTGGCCAACATGGTGCAACCCTGTCTCTACTAAAAATACAAACATTAGCTGGATGTGGTGGCATTTGCCTGTAGTCCCAGCTACTTGGAAGGCTGAGGCAGGAGAATCGCTTGAACCTGGGAGGCAGAGGTTGCAGTGAGCCGAGATCGCGCCACTGCACTCCAGCCTGGGTGACAGAGCAAGACTCCATCTCAAAAAAAAAAAAAAATAGTTGCAGGCAAACTTTGGGGATTCCTCCCACACCCTCTCTGCTAGGTACTCAGGGCTCCTTGGCAGCCCTGGGCACCCTCCTTGAGCATCCTCGCTGTACAAACCCTTCCTGCCTACGCTGCCCATACCCCAGCTAACAGCTACAGCCCCTCCCGGCACCCCAGGGCCAGAATAATGTCTGCCAGCCGTTAATTAGTCATACTTTTCACGCACACCTGCCCTTCCCAGGGTGGCTGGGGCCCTTAGAGAGCCTGTGCAGAGCTACAGAGACCGATTCCAGAAGTGAAACCTTGAATCACAAGTGGGATTATTGAGTCACAGACTCTCTGAGTAAGAATCATCTAACAGCCTTCAGCGAGCACTTCCATTGTGTTGGGGGCGATTTTCATGCATTTTCTGATTTAATCTTTACAATAACCCCAGGAAGGAGGGGGATGGGACAGAGAATGCTCCCCCAGCCCCAGCCTCAGAGGCTCTGCCTAGCAGGCTACTCACTTCAAGGACTGCAGAGCTCCCAGTCCTGGGAGCAGCTGAGCCAGCCGGGCAGCACCTTCATCCCCTAGAGCATTGCCTGAGAAGCTGGGGGTGGGGAGAAGGGAGGAGAAAGCATCAGTAGTGAGGACTCGGTTGCTGGCAGCATGGTCCCTGCATTCCAGTTACTCAACTTCCTGAAACTGGACGCAGCCCTGGCCTGCCAGGTTAGATCTCAGCAGATCTTTTGTGGGCAGCTGGGATCTGCCCAAGGTTCTTATTCTGAGGTTCATGGACCTCCAGGGGACCAGGGGTGAGCCTCCAAATGTGTCAGACATGGGGGATCTGTATTTTGGGAGGAAGAGTCACAACTTTCACCAGATTCTTCAAGGGGTTTTCTACTTTAGTAGAGAAAGAACAGTTGATTTAAATCTTAAAAACCAAACCCAGGCCGGGCACGGTGGCTCACACCTGTAATCCCAGCACTTTGGGAGGCCAAGGTGGGTGGATCACCTGAGGTCAGGAGTCGGAGACCAGCCTGGCCAACATGGCGAAACCCTGTCTCTACTAAAAATACAAAAATGAGCTGAGTGTGGTGGTGGGTGCCTGTAATCCCAGCTACTCGGGAGGCTGAGGCAGGAGAATCGCTTGAACCCGGGAGGCGGAGGTTGCAGTGAGCGGAGATCGAGCCACTGCAATCCAGCCTGGGTGACAAGAGTGAAACTCCGTCTAAAAAAAAAAAAACCAAACCCAAACACTAAACACACTCACTCTAACTGGCCCCACCCACCTATGTTCCAACATACAAACCACTCACTCGAGGTGGAGGTGACCAAGGTGGCAGCTTCCTCCCAGAGCCTTGCAGAGCTGCTCCAGGTGCTTTGCTTGGAGGCCACAATGTGTCAGCCTGCCCAGGGGCAAAACCACAGCCTGCAGAGCCTGCCCCGCTGAACAGAGGTGGGAAGGAGCTGCTTTCCCACCCCTCAGACACAGAGGCAGAGAGCGAGGCTTGCAGGAGAGGAGGGACTGGGAAGCATCTGGCACCCAGACAGATGGACAAAGAGGGACCAACACATACCACATCCACAGGATGTCACACATAGGCAGAGAGTGGGCAGAGACATAGACGGAAGGAAAGCAAGATACAGAGAGAGAGAGAGCATCAGAGGAGGACAGATAAGACAGGTTGGCAGAAAAACGGAAATATACGATGAGAGAGGCAAGAAATGAGAGACAGAGGCAGAGGGACAGAGGGAGACTGGGACAGACACAGACCAGGAGAGAAGGTGAGAAGAGTGCTGATGGGAGCCCCCAGGGCCTGGGATCGTGACAGAAGGAGCTCAGTGCTCCCCATCATCTCTTTCCAGAGTCCCCACAACCTCTCAGTTGTTGGGGGTCAGGGAGCTAAGGGGAATGGGGTCCCCTGGGCTTAGGAAGGTGGTTGAGGGGACTGCATTGTGAGCCCTGTCCAGGAGACAGGAGGGCTGAGCAGGAGAGTTAGGAGGTAGGAAAGCCAGGCCATGACCCCTGGACACAGAGGATCAGGTGTCCTCCAGGGAGCACGCGGGGCCTGGGCACAGGTCGGGGAGCAGGCTCTGAGCAGGGGAAGGGAGGGGACTGGAATCACATACGGGACTGGAGGCCATCACTGTACCTCATCCTTCGGGAGCTCAGAGGCAGCTCAGAGGGCATCTGGAGCATGAGGCTGTCAAGAAATGCAGCCCTGGAAGGACATCGCCGAGGCCAGGCTGAGCAAAGCCTATGCCCGCCATCTCCAGAGTCCATCCTCAGCCTGGCCTTCCACCATCGAGCCCTATATCCCACCTAGAGTCAGTTAGACCTTGGTGCCAACTTGGCATCTGCACTTCCAGGTTGTGTGACCCTGGACAAATCACAGCCTCTCACTGGGAGACTGTATGTGAACTGCCTTAGTTTGGTGCTTGGTGCATACATGGCAAGTGCTCGATTAACCTTGGCTGCTTTTATCATTAATCTCATCCTCCTGCTCATCTGTGCTTCAGAGATGTCAGCCCCAGCTCTAATGGACCCTTCAATAGTTCAGACTCTACAGAAGAGTTTGTGGGTGGGCTGCAGGAGCAAAGAGCTGAGTCTCCACCCATGTGCTGGGCTGGGCAATCCAGGACCCTCATGGGTCCTTGTGCAAAAGGGATCCAGAAGTTATGACCCCTGCAAGCCCAGAGCTACAGGACAGGCAATCCTCTGGGTTTAGACTGGAGGGTGCCAGTCTCCTGGCATCCCCCTCTGGCTACCCCACTCCCGGGCATGCTGTCTATATCCTACACCTTGGGGCTCCCTTCAGGTACCATAGGAGGCAGAGGTGGTCTGGCTTTGGACCTGCTTCCTTTGGGGATGCATCCTTTGCCAAGCCTGCTCACTTCCCACTCTTCCACAAATTTATCCAGGTCACCCTGGTATTTGACTTGCACTGCCCAGCTGTGGAGTGTAGAGAGGGGAATGTCTCTGACTGAGCACGGAGTTGGGATGATATTGGGGACCCTACCTGTTCTGGGGCCCCTCCTGCTGCTCTGGGTCCTGGGCAAACATGAAGACTACAGTTTTGTGCAGCAGGCTGTGAAGAGAAAAGAGGGGTGAGGACGCGAGAGGTTATGGGCTCCCCTGCTGCTTTGTGTCACTATTTCTTTTTGAGACAGGGTCTCACTCTGTTGCCCAAGCTGGAGCGCAGTGGCACAGTCATGGCTCACCGGAAAGCCTCCACCTCCTGGGCTCAAGCAATGCTCCCCCTTCAGCCTCTGAGCAGCTGGGACTGCAGGCTTGCACCATCATGCCCAGCTAATTAAAAATAGATATATTTTTTGTAGAGACAGAGTCTATGTTGCTTAGTCTGATCTCGAACTTCTGGGCTCACGTGATCCTCCCACCTTGTCTTCCCAAAGTGCTGGGATGACAGGCATGAGCCACCGTGCCAGGCCTGTCATTTTTTTAACCCTGGCCTGCGGGGACCTCTCAAGTGCCATTCCCCTGCCTCCAGCTGCAGCCACTTCCTCTGACTCGCCTCTGACTTCCTTTGAGCTTTCCGAGGTCTGAGGTCTTTCTACTACAGATATTTCACAAATGTATCTATTGCCTAAGCAACCCCCATTTCCTGGCAAGTCTTGAAAGAAAGCAAATTCTGTGCTCTCTCTTTTAGCCCAAGGCTGAGCCCTACCCCCTTCTGCTGGTGGGTGCTCTCTCTGTTCTCAAAGTATTTGTGGATTACCCCTGGTAACCTTTGGATGGGGTCCTTCAAACCTTTCATTTTCTAGTGTGATGGTTTTTCTTTTACAAAAATGGAACATTAGTTTGTTTAAGGGCTAGAAGCAAAGGTGACAAGTAATTATTAAAACTTGATTATTATTGATGGGAACAGATTATACCATGCTCTTTTTTTTTTTTTTTTTTTTTTTTTTTTTTAAATCTGAGAGAGTCTTTCTCTGTCTCCCAGGCTAGAGTGCAGTGGTGTGATCTCGGCTCACTGCAACCTCCGCCTCCCGGGTTTCAGCGATTCTCCTGCCTCAGCCTCCCAAGTAGCTAGTATTACAGGCATACGCCACCACACCCGACTAGTTTTTGTATTTTTAGTAGAGATAGGGTTTCACCACGTTGGCCAGGCTAGTCTTGAACTCCTGACTTCAGGTGATCCACCCACCTCAGCCTCCCAAAGTGCTGGGATTATAGATGTGAGCCACTGTGCCTGGCCCAGATTATTATATCATTCTTTCTGCCACTGAGTATCTTGAAAAACTTTATTATAATCTTTTTTTTTTTTTTGAAACGGAGTTTCGCTCTTGTTGCCCAGGCTGGAGTACAATGGTGTGATCTTGGTTCACGGCGACCTCTGCATCCCGAGTTTCAGTAATTCTCCTGCCTCAGACTCTCAAGTAGCTGGGATTACAGGCATGTGGCCCCACGTCTGGCTAATTTTGTATATTTAGTAGAGATGGAGTTTCTCCCTATTGGTCAGGCTGGTCTTGAACTCCTGACCTCAGGTGATCTGCCCACCTCAGCCTCCCAAAGTGCCGAGATTACAGGCGTGAGCCACAGTGCCTGGCCATTATCATCTTTTAAGACGATGAGTTAAAATTTTTATGTTTGGCCCATTATGGTGGCTCAGACCTATAATCCTAATGCTTTGGGAGGCCAGGGCAGGAGGATCACTTGAGCTCAGGAGTTTGAGAACAGCCTGGACAACATAGCAAGACTTTGTCTCTACAAAAATTTAAAAAATCGCCAGGGACAGTGACTCATGACTGTAAGTCATGGCAACTCATGTTTCCCAGGACTTTGGGAGACCGAGAGAGGCGGATTGCTGAGCTGAGGATTTGGAGGTTAAAGTGAGCTATGATTGTGTCACTGCACTCCAGCCTTGATAAACAGAGCAAGAGCCTATCTCTAAAAAGAATTACTTTATGTTTACTTTATAAACCCTCGTCACACCTCTATATTAAAACTGCGTCTATATTATCCTTTTATCCAAGGTTCCATTGAGTTCTCTCTGGAACTAATATCTTACGGTTAAACATTTCAGTTATTTTCAGTTTTTTCCTGTTATAACCAATACTGAGCTGAGTTTTGTTAAAACCAGTACTGAGTTTTCTCCTGTTATAACCAATATGACCATCCTTACGGCTAAATGTGTTTACACAGTCATGAGGATTTACTTAGTATATGTTCCTAGCAGTGAACAGGGCATCACTTGGAATGCACTAGGGACCCTTTATTGAATTATCATATACAGTGAACCAAGGTCTCCTAATCTAGCTCTTGGGTGAATTGGTTTCCCTCTCCTCCCTTGAGGGGTATTTAAAGCAGAGGCCACCCTATTCGGTCGGGAATGAGGCTTTCCTCCAAGTGGGAACTGTGGTCACATTAATCAGCATCTGTCCTCAGCTCCTCGTACTTAACAGCGAGATTTACAGAAATAGGACTGGGTTCCCGAGTGGCAGAGCCTGGGTCTGTGAGGGGAACTGGGGGTCGCGTGTCACTTGGTCACTTGTGCACTTCATGGACTGACGGTCTGCTCTCAGGAGAAATAGTAAGGGACTGAGGGTAGCCAAATGGAGCAGGTCCTGGTCCCCCGGGGAGCTCTGTCCCACTGGAGGCAAGGGGGCTGGAGAGTTGTTTCCTCTGCTTCTGTCACTGGCCACTCCAGGTGAGGGGGAAGTGAGGGTTGTGCCCTCCCAGGCATCTCTGACTCTTATCAGCCAAGGGCAGTTCTCCAGAGGAGGTATAAGCTGTGAGCAGCCCGTACCCGCAGCAGCTGGGAAGAGGGGCACCGGCTGTAACGGGTCTGGGTGGGACAGCAGCAGCGTCTTCTGCCGGTCCCAAGGCCTGGGCCCAGAAAGAATTCCAAGGGCTTTAGAGAGAGCACGATGGTGGGGGTTGGGTACCATGGTCTGGGGGAGCTCCTACCTGATGTGCAGCTCCACCAGAGTCCAGCATGCACGCACGGCCCTCAGCACACAATGCACCCCGGCCACAGAGAGCCCGTTGTCACTGAGGCTGTGGAGAGCAGAAGGCAGCCATTGGCTTGTGGCTGAGGTCTCCATCCCCAGCCAGCTCTAGCCCCTCCTTGTGGCTCAGCAGCTTGCTGGCTGTCACTCCTGGATGTCCTGGGTCCCTTGCCAGGGTAACTCAAAGGATTCTGGTGCATGTGGGGAACCAAGAAATGCATGACACCCCCACCCTACTCAGAGAATAAAGTTGTCCACCTTGACAGCAAGAACTCAGTATTTTCGCCTCTCTAACACTCAGTTTCCTGATCCATAAAACAGCCACCATTTTCTGAGCCCTGACTGTAACAGACTCTGTACAAAAGGCTTTATATATATACATGGTTTCATGTAATCCCATTTTACAGAGAGGGAAACTAAGGCTCAGAGACATTCAATTACTTTCCCAGGGTCACAAAGCTAGTGAGTGACAGAGCCAGGATTGAAATCCAAAGCCCAGGCCCCACACCACTGCTACCCAACCTCAACACTCCCCAACCCCAACCCACACTTGATCCTAAGACCCCCAAGACACCCCCACCCCATGCAACACCACAGCACATCCAGCAGCCCAATAGCCTTCCTTTCCATCTCACCACCCCTCACCCCAACACTGTGCCCCCCACCGGAACACACCACTCCCTACCCCAGCACCCCAGCACGCATCCACCTGACACCTCCCCACTGCGACACTCCACCCCACCCTGCTCCAGGGCTGCTACAAAGACGAACTGGAATGCAAGACGCTCATGTATAATGAACACGTTTTACACATGTAAGGGTGCTAAATAATTGGACCAAGACAGTGGCTCATGACAGAGGTGAAGGCAAGGCATGGTTGAACCATCTCGACTTTGCTGAAGTTGGGCGGAAGCAGGGATGGCAGTGGGCCAGCATCCTTACTGCTGACTGTGAACACAGGGACCACCTGGGGCTCTCCAAGGCCTTCCCTGGTACCCAGCAGTGAGGTGGACAACTCACTCCAGCTTCCTGGTGATGTGCAGCTCAGATACAGCCTCTGCCATCAGCTGACAGCCTTCATCTTCCAGCTGGTTCCCTGAGAGGCTGAGACAGAGGGGCCCGATGCCCTGTATTGTGGGGCTGGAGTCCTCCCTCTATCCCCAGCACTTACGCATCCTTTGCTGACTTTAGCCAAAGCATCACTCTCAGGAATGAACCTGGATAATAACTAAAATCGACAGATTGCATACCACATACCTGGCAACATCCTAGGTGCTTCTACGACTATCGGCCTATTTCATCCTCATGGTACCTATGACGTAGGCACTCTGATTATCCTCACCTTACTGATGAGTAAACTGAGTGCAGAGTGGTTAAGACACTTGCTCGAGGGTGAACCTGGATTTGAACCCAGGCAGCCTGTCTTCAAGGCCCTACCCTCAACTCTTCCTTTATGCTGCAAGCTACATAATTGTTTTTTGTGATAACCCTTATGATTATGGGGGCATCTGACCTAGTCTGGGAGTCAAGGATGGCTTCTTTGATGCTTGAGCTACTTGTAGAAGAACTAGAAGGAGTTCAGTAGGTAAAAGGTGGGAGAGAGAGATGGAGGAAGGGTGTTCTGATGGTAGAAACAGTACATTCAAAGGCCCTGAGGCATAACACATACGAGGACCTGAAAGAGAGCCAGTGTGTCTGGATTAGAGATTGAGTGGAAGGATAGGGACACATGGGGCTTGGGAGGCTGGGGGCTGGGTTCTGGACCACCTGGGAGTTTAGAATGTGGGCTTTATCCTGAGATGCGAGAAGGAGTGAAGCAGACAGGCATCAGTGAAAGGTAATCTGCTCTCTGCCAGGTGGAAGTGGCCAGGGTGAAAGCAGGGAAGCCAGCTAGGAGAGCGAGGCGAGGGGGTCATCCAGATAAGAGATGAGGGTGAGTTGGACTAGAAAGGTGGAGGAAAAGAGGATATTTTTGAGTGCTACCAGTTGGTCCATGTGGAGGGACTAAATGTGAGAGAAGGGCAAGGGGGCTGGGAGGTGGCTGTGTAACCAGGTGGGTGATGGAGCTGCTTCGGCAGGTGACGGCACTGGGGGAGGGGCACGCTCAGTGCTGGTGAGGCAGGTAGAAGTGTGTGAGCTTGTTAAAAACCACCTTCTAATTCTGTCCTGGTTCTCCCAATGGGACAAGGTCCAGGATCAAGAGGTGATCACCACTGCAACCCTCACCCCATCCGTCTTACCCTGAGGTGGGGCCACTTGCCCCAGAACACGTCATGGCATTCCATCCTCTGCCTTCATGTCCACTTGGAGGTTTCCTAGAGGGGCACCCCTCCTAGGGACATGACAGAGCCTCCATCCATCCCCAAGTCCTACTCTCATCAGCTCTGGCCAGGAGCTGGATATCACGGAAATTTCTCCATTCCGAAAAGAGAGGATTATCCCACTCTATTCTGGGAGAGGGATGGAGGGAGTGTGGGGGAACCCTGAGGGGCTGTGGTTTGGAAGGCAGAGCCAAGTGTGGTGGGGTTTCTACTGGGCAGGTCTCAGCAAGAGAGGGAGCAGTGCTTATGAGGATGGGGCTGGGAGCCGGACTGTCTGGGCTTGACCCCTGGCCTAGACTTTTCCTACCTGTGTGGCCTTGAGCAAGTTTACCTTTCTGTAGCTTAACTTCCTCTTCCATAAAATGTGGACAGTAACAGTGCTTACATCACAGAGATGTGAGGAGTGAATGAGAGGGGGCATGTACAGCCCCTAGCACAGCACCCGACCCAGGACAAGTGCTGAATAGTAACAGCTGTTATGATGATTTGATTCCCCCAAATTCTTCATGAGGAAGCATGCCCCTCCCCACCACCACCCACCCAAAGGCGAGGCCCTGCCCACCCTCTCCAACCTCCTTTTCTGGTTCCTACCCCAGGGCTTCCTGTGATACTCACTCCACTTCCTCCAGGTAGGGGCCTTCCCGGAGCAGGGCTATGAGGGTCTCTGCATCGTGGACCTGGAGCTGACACTTCTGTAGCCTTGGGTAGGAGTGGGGGAAGAAGGGCTCAGGGCAGATGGCTACCCCTGCTTCCAGGGCTGGGGGAGTCAGGAGGCCCACAGACCTGGGTCTAATCCTGGCCACACCTCTTAGTACCTGGCTGATCTTGATCAAAGAACTTAACCTGAGACTCTCCTCTCTCAAAGGGGAATAATAATGTGTACTTCACAGAGATTCTAAAGGAATTACAGTGAGATAATGGATATAAAACTTCTAGCACAATGCCCAGCATATCTATAGCCAGGGTCCATTAAGTTGTAGCTATTGTTGTTATGACAGACACTCCTTATTCATGCCAGGATGGGCTATCCAGGACGGGCACCACACCTGGCTAATCCTTTCGCTGTCCCTTATTGGCTTTCCCCTTTATCCTTCCTGCCCCTGCGCTCCCTCCCCTGAGACTTTTCCCCACATCATATCCCTCTCCTAAGGCAATAGATCCCTCCAAGGTACCTGAGCGTCAGGCTTCTGCTGTGAGCCTCTTTCCTCTGGTCATCACTTTCCTGCAGGTCTGGAGCTCTGGCAAGAACAAATCAAACATTTTTCTGGGCTCAGGCATCCAGGGCCTGGCAGATCAAGCCTCTTTCCTGGGTGTCTAGAGGCTGAAGACCCTGAAGCACAACCCACAGTGAGTCTGTAACAAAGAAGATTGCTTGCAGGTGCTCAAGGTATGATTCAGTGGAGCAGGAGGGGCAACAGGTTTGAGGTCAAATGGAACTTTTCTTCATGTTTTGGCTCTGCCATGCGTAGCTATGTGGCCTTGGGCAAGTCACTGCAGTCACCTCCCTTTTCTCTTTTCTAAATGAGATGACAACATCTAACACATAGGTTCCTGAAGGATTGAGTGAGACAATGTATGTCCAAGTACCCAGCATAGGTGTAAAATCGAAGCCTAGCAAACAGAAGCTGCTATTGTCAATGACGTGATGGTCTCCACTTCTGGATGTGCTGTCTATGGTTCAGAAGGCGAGGAGCATGAGCTGTATTCAGTGAGTCCAGGCTATGGTAAACCACAGACTCTCTCCCACTGGGCCAGGGGAATATCAGGGGATGCAGGGAAGATGGGACATTATGAGCCAGGTTTCACAGACTTTTTAGACTGGTGCTAATCATTTTTTTTTCTTTTAGAGTCAGGGTCCCACTCAGTCACCCAGGCTGGAGTGCAGTGGGTATATTCTAGTTAACTGCAGCCTCAAGCTCCTGAATTCAAGTAATCCTCTCACCTTGGCCTCCTGAGTAACTGGTACTATAGGAGTGAGCCACAATGCCCATCTGTTTTTCTTTTAGAGAGATGAGGGTCTCACTTTGTTGCCCAGGCTGTTCTTGAACTCCTAGCTTCAAGCGATCCTGCCCATTCAGCCTCTCAAAGTGCTGGGGTTACAGACATAAGCCACCATGCCCAGCCTGTCTAACAGAACTTTCTGCAATGATGGAAATGTTCTGGCATCTGTGCCATTCTCTGTGGGAGCCAGTAGCCACCTATGGCCATTGAACAGCTGAAGTAAAGCTAATGTGACTAATGAACTGAAAATTACATTTTACTTAATTTTAATTTATTTAAATTTAAATAGCCATATGGGGCTAGTGGCTATCCTATTGAGCATCACAGCTTTAAGCAGTTGGAGGGGAAAGTGACATTAGTCTTAGTGGGTCATTTTTGAGACAGAGTCTCGCTCTGTCTCCCAGACTGAGTATAGTGGTATGATCATGGCTCACTGCAGCCTCAACCTCCCAGGCCCAAGTGATGCTCCCAACCTCAGCCTCCTGAGTAGCTGGAACTACAGGCGTGCACCATGATGCCTGGCTAATTTTTCTTTTTAGAGATGGGATCTTGCTATGTTGCCCAGGCTGGTCTTGCACTCTTGGACTCAAGAGATCCTCCTGCCTTGGCATCCCAAAGTGCTAGCATTACAGGCGTGAGCCACTACATCCAGCAACGTTGGTCCTACCTTTCCAGGTCATTATACAGTCAAGTAAATTGAGACCCAGAGAAGGGAAAGAGATTGCTCAGGGACATACATCCATCTTCGAGTCTTGGCCAGGGAGAGCAAGTGTTGGGGAGGACAGCTGTGATGGTCTTTCAGGGAAAAGCAGCTTCCTTTTCTTGGTCCATTCAGGACTGGTCAAGCTGGAATCCATGAACAGCTGGAATGGCTAGCATCTGAGTGCCCACTGCATACCAGCAGGGCTCTAAACTCCTTAAGTGTAGTCACTTATTTAATTCTCAGAACAACCGTATGACATAAGTACCATAATTGCTTTCTCTTCCTTTTTTCAGCTGTAAGGGTTTTCCCAGAGTTTTCACCATCTAGTAGTGCCAGTCTAACAGTGTCCTCCCCAAAGGTCTGCCTTCCTCTGAGACTTCTGAGGATGCTTCCTTCCACCAGGGCCAGATGTGGTCTGGACATGCGAGAGGAAGTTAAAAATCCTTTGCCGACCTAAGCAGTAATTCATTGACCTAAGCAGTAATTCATTCCTCAGTGCGGCAGTAGCAGGAAGAATCCCCATATTCCAGCTCTTCCTAATCTCTTGGTCACCTTTCCCCTCAACTGCCTGAACCCAAGTTGCTTCTAAGGATAGGCCCAGACCCAGTGCCTCTTGGCTTCTTACCTTTGTAGGTCTGCAGTTGTCTCCGTGGGTGGGGAAAGAAGGAAGATGAGGTCTGCCTCCCTGCAGGGTCAGATACCAAGCCATGAACCCAGGATTGGAAACCAGCATATCACCCCACACAAGCATACCCTTTTCTGCCCCAAATGTCCAAACATCCAGATAAAGCTGATTTTGCAATTGACAGAGAAACATAACAGAACTGGCAAAAGTGCTTCAAATCAGGCATGTAAAATCCTGATTATGTCTTTGCTTGATGAATCCTGCAAGAGTGTTTAAAAAGTCAGAGAAACAATTTTCACAAAAAATATAATAAAAATTAAGAATACTGTGAGGTCTTTCCCCCTTTCTTTTTAAATTTGAGGTGGAGATCTCACTCTGTTACTCAGGCTGTAGTGAGTGGTGTGTTCATACCTCACTACAGCCTCAACCTCCAGGGCTCAAGCAATCCTCCCACCTCAGCCTCCCAAGTAGCTGAAAATACACCACCACACCCCACTAATTTTCTTCATTTTTTGTAGAGACTATGTTGCTCAGGTTGGTCTTGAACTCCTGAGCTCAAGTAATCCTCTTGCCTTGGCCTTTCAAAGTGTTTGAATTACAGGCATGAGTCACTGAGCCCAGCTGATTTTGTTTTTTGAGATGGAGTCTTGCTCTGTCACCAGGCTGGAGTGCAGTGGTGCGATCTTGGCTCACTGCAACTTCTGCCTGCCAGGTTCAAGCAATTCTTCTGCTTCAGCCACCTGAGTAGCTGGGACTATAGGCATGCGCCACTATGCCCAGCTAATTTTTGTATTTTTAGTAGAGACAGGGTTTAACCACGTTGGCCAGGATGGTCTTGATCTCTTGACCTCGTGATCCACCCACCTTGGCCTCCCAAAGTGTTGGGATTACAGGCATGAGCCATCACGCCTGGCTGAATTTTTTTTTTAATAGAAAGTTTTATGATTGAGAAACATGACACCTAATCCACCCCATGATCCCACTTGGCAATATTGGTTCAGCACCATGGAGAGCGGCACAAGGCTAATTATTCCTTTGGCTACCCCTGTGTTTCCTAGATTTGTTGACTTATTCTTTCATCCACCCACTCCCCCATCTATCCATCCATCCATCTTTTCATCCATCCATCATCTTTTCAGCCACCCATGCATCCATCTTTTCATCCACCCATACATCTTTTCAGCCATCCATCCTTCATCCATCCCATCTTTTCAGCCACCCATTTATCCATTGATCCATCAATCCATTTATCCATCCATCCATCTTTTCATTCATCCATTAAGTCAATATATCTCAAGTACCAGGTGCCAAGCCTGAGCTAGGTTCTGAAGGTAGAGTTGTTAGTTAAACAGTAGCACACAAAGATTGATCTTGCAGACAAGGGGCCTCCTCCATTTCCCATCCCACTTTCCCCTCCCCTTTTCTCAAGGCCCTAAAGGCCAAGATCTCCTTCCTTCAACTCACCTGGCCTGCAGCATCCTGATGGTAGGACATGTGACTGCCACCTTCGTCAAGCAGAGTAGGGTTGACACACTGATGCTGTTGCCACTCAGGCTGCATGATTGTGGCAAAGGTGTCAGGAGTGGAATCCCCTATCCTGTGGGCCCCAACCTTCCTTGCCTTGCAAGGGAGTGGGGTGACTTAGGCATAGAGAGGACTGGGCTGCAGGGGCAGTGGAAAGACCACTTACTCAAGCTTCTGGAGCCGTGGCAGGTGAGGGAGAACCTTCACGATGTTCAGCACCACCTGGTCATTGAGCTGGTTGTCCTGAAAACTGCAAGAAGACCAAGTCCCAGTCCCTCTGCCCTGGGGTTGGGGCACTTGCAAGCTCCAGTTGGCAGGTGACAGAATGGCCATCCTCATGTGGGAGACATAAGACAGGGGCCAAGAAGGAACTGGCGGCCTGCTTTCTGGATTCCAGCAGGCACAGCTAGGAAGAAAGACCCTCTGCTGGCCTCTTTTTGTGTCTATTCAGTTCCCATGGGAAAGTTTTTGCCTGGTGGCTCAAGGAATCTAGAAGACAGACTGACGGCCTCTTCATGAGGTGCAAGGAGGAGACTCAGCACCCTGCTCCCAGTGCTTGTGTCTGGGATGTGCCTGAGGCCCCCAGGTGATTAGCAAAGTCTAGACTGGGATGCTGGAGACGTCGCTTCCAGCCTTGGCTGTGACCCTGACTCACCCAGAGCCCAAAGCAAAGCACATTCCTCTCTGACCTCAGTTTCCCCACCTGCCCACAAGCCAGCCCTGCCTGGTTCCTAGCTGGGGAACAGATGAGCTGAGTGAAGTGAGGACGATTGAGAACACCGGTGGGTGATGGGAGACAAAATTAAAGTCCCCCTCAATAGCCAGGAGGGGGCTTCCGAACCTTTGCCTGATCACTGTTCACAGATGCCTAGCTAAGGTGACAAGAGGGACTGTGGCCCAACTTATTATCTTCACTCAGCAAGTCCTGAACCTTAGTGCCAGGCTGCTCCTGTGTGAATGAAGGGGTACCTTCTCAAATGTTATAAAAGTGCCATATAAACTAGCAGTGTCCTGCCAGTGAGGAGGGTCTCTGGTCCCACTCCTCCCCATGGTACTCAGTCCCAGACACAGGGCAGGAGTATATTTGTTCATATGAGCTTAATAAGTCAGAGTGTGCTGGCATCTAAATGTGTACATGCATCGAAGTGTGCGTGTGTGTGCTGCCTGCAAGTGCACACCTGTGAGTGGGCACGTGTAGGGGGCATGTTCTTGCATAGGCCTGTGCACTTCTGTGCAACTGTGCAAGTGTAGACATGTTGTGCACAAATGTGAAGGTGTGTGTGCACTTCATGTAGTTATGTGTACCCACAGTGCCTGACCCCTGCCTACACACTGCCATCCTTTCTCCTGGGATTAAAGAAAGAGGGAGGGAGCCTTAACACTCATGCTCCTCCAAGATGATCCAGAATATTAGATGACGGAAGCCTTGCTCTGGGAACTCTGGGAACCTTGTGTTTGGACTCAGCCCTACTGAGTATTTGGACTGATGCCTTCCTTCTCTGGATCTCATTGAAAAACTACTGGTCAGACTCTGATGGAACATGTAGGCCCCAGGTAGGCCCCAATGGGGCTCTGGGACCTGGGCAGTGACTCATCTCCCCAGCCAGTGAGCCCTCCTGGAGATCACTCACCTAACTTCTTTCAGCTGTGGACAGAGGGGCAAAGCTTTCACCAGGTGGCTGATGCCTTGGGCAGTGATCTTACTTCCCGCCAACCTACAGAGTAAGCAAAGATGGTGGGGAAGAATGGGGAGGGGGAAAGGATGAGGCCAGGAATCTGCCTTGCGTAGGATTAAGGAGAGGGAGGAGAGTACCAGGCATCCCCTGTTGAAGACCCTTCTCAGCTCCAAGGCCTGCCTCACCCCAGCATCTGCAGCCTCCCCATTGTCGGCAAGCTCCTGGAGAGGGCTTCTGCAAAGGCATCCCCACATTTCCTGCTCTTAAAGCTGTCATGAGAAAAAGCAAAATGTCAGAGGATCAGTGCTGGGCAGGGCTGAGAAGTCATCACCACCCCCTTGGACAGAGGAGGATTAATACAGTAGAAGTAACAAATACATATTCTGGCAGAGGCTTCTAACGGTCCACCAGAACCCATTCTCCACTTCATCTACAGCAATAGAGCTATCATGAGAAACATGGTTTCCCAGCCAGAGATCACATTTCTCAGCCTCCCTTGTGGCTCAGTGTGGCCAGGTGACTATGTTCTCACCAATGGAATATGAGTGGAAGGGATGTGTCCTAGTTCCAGGACTGAACATTAATGAATTGACATGTTCCTCCATGCTCTTTCTCTGTTCCCAAGACAGAGCACAAATATGCTCATGACCCAGCTTTGACTGTGCAGATAGGATGCCCAAGGGGATGATGGAGCAAAATGGGAGGGACCTGGATCCCTGCATGACTGTGTGGAGCTGAGCCATTCCACTGACCTGGACCGCTTACCTCCAACTCTTCCATGAGAGATAAATAAAATTCTACATTATTTAACCTAATATATTTGGGGAGGAGGTGCCTCTGTTACTGCAGCCTAGCCTTTTCTCTAGCTAATATGTACACTGAGCCTTTGCTCTGTGCCAGGCACTGTGCTACAGAGTGTTTTTCATGCATTATCCCATCTCATTCTCGCAATGACCATGTGAGTCAGCTACTGTCACAGATTCATTTTAGGAATGAAGAAACTTTGGCCTAGACAGTGTGCATGTGTGTGCTGCATACACATGCCCAAAGTCCAACAGCCTCTCTCAACACAGCCTGGATCTGAGGCTTAAGCCCATGATTAACAGAGAAAGACTGAGGGTCCAGAAACCACAGACAAGAGGAGGATCCATTTGGGCTCCAGAGGTCCTGTCAAGACATGGAGCTTCCTCTCTTGCATTGCAGGCCATTCTGTTCTAATATCCAAGGTTCTTATCCAGTACCCTTGGCAGAGGTCTGCTAGACCGGTTGATCTTTGCTCTCCCAAAAGCCCAATCCCCTCCCCGGTTCTCCTCTGCTCTTACTTACCTGAGATTCTCTATCTGCCCACAGCCTACCAGAGCCTCAGGGCAGTGGGGCTCCAGGGTGCAGCCCTCAAAATCCAGGTGGATGGGGGCCTCCCTGTGCTCTAGGATGTTGGTCAGGACAGCCAGGTCAGTGTACGTCAGTGGGAAATTGTGGAAGGGCAATTGATAGGGCAGGCTTTGTGCAGTGAGACTGGCCAGCCCAGGTTCCTGTGTCTCATCCACACAGTGTAACAACTCTACTACCTTTGGCCCTGTGAGCTTGCGGGTGGCCAACTTCTTCAACGCCTGCATGACAGCAGCCTGCTTGGTGCCAATCCAGTCCTCACTGCGCTGTGCCAGGTGGCTAAGGAAGGGACGGCAGGTGTAGGATGCCAGGCCCGCCAGGAAGGTTGGGAGGTGGTCTGAGAGGTCCAGTTTAGCTTTAGGTCCAGTCCGCAGTACCCAGCGGGAATTGAGGGTAACATGCTGGGTGAGTAAGTCTTTGTCCACGTTGGGGCTGGCCATCAGGTGCAGGGCAGCTAAAAACTCCTGCAGGCTGAAGTGGGTGAAAGCATAGCCTGTCTGCTGGTGCCCAGGGCCTGTGCAGATGCAGAAGGAGGTCAGTAGACTGTGGGTGGCCCCAAAGGCCATCAGGGGTGGAGGGATGTCTCTTGCATAGAAGGTAACCTTCCCTGTCTCCAGGCTCCTCAGGGCCACCTCCCCCAGGCCCAGCAGGGACTTGGTGGGCAAGTGCCCGCGGGGGCTGAGGGCGAGCACCATCTGCATATAGAGCTGAGTCATGGTGGGCAGGAGGGCTGCAGACTGGCCTGGGGCATGGTCAGGGAGCAGATGGTGGAGGCAGAGGCAGGCAACTTGGCACAGTGCAGGCACCGCACATAGGCTCCGAAGACGTCCATTCATCTGTAACTCCCCCAGGGCCCCCTCCCTCGATGGCTGGGCACTGAAGAAGCAATTTATATATTCCTCCACCCGAGGCCCATCAAAGCCCAACATGTGGACCACAGCTGCCTCTGTGGGCAGGCAGGTAGGCAGCTTCCCTGGACGGGACGTGGCCAACACCCAGCAGCCGGGCAGGAGGGTCCCATGGCAGAGACGGGAGAAGAGGGCGAGAACTGGGCCTGGGCCATCAGGATCCTCAGGATCCGTGCTGGAGCAGGGCTGAAGGGCCTCATCTAGCCCATCAAAAATCAGCAGGACTTGGTCAGCATTCTCCTCCAGGTACTGGAAGACAGCATCGGGGTCTGACTCAGGGCTCAGGTACAGATCAAAAAGGAGCTGGGGCAGCGTCAGGAACCCTGTGATCAGATTCAGCTGGCGGAATTCAAAAAGGAACAGGGCCTGGAAACAGTCCAGATGGCCCTCTGCCCACTTCTGGCAGAGGCGGTGGGCCAGCGTGGTCTTGCCCATGCCAGCCTTCCCCAAGAGTATGGTCACCCTCGGGCCCTTGTTAGTCCTGGTGTTGAAGAGGTCTGAGATGCTCACATCAGTGCCATCTTCCACCTTGGGGTTCCCCATAATGGTCCCCCACTGAGTGTCTAAGGGCGCTGTGGCCCGGCGCAGGATTGGAGGGACATAGGCCTGGTGGAAGGCGTGGGGCTGCCCTGACCCAGGGATTCGGCTCTCATAGCGCTGCAGGGCAGAGGTCCGCAGGAACTGCAGGTACTTCTTGGCCAATTCTGCAAGGGGCAGACACGTGGCATGAGGACAGGACCCCCTGGCCCTCTGCTTATGTCCTCTTGGCCCAGTATTGGGCTGTTAGGAGCCTCTGGCCCCAGCTGTGTATGTATGAGGGGGTGAGGGCGAGGGTATCAATAGCACCATAGGGGGCTCTGTGCCACCCAGACTTCCAGAAGGAATCAGTTCTAAAGAAGCACAGACTCTCTGGTAGCTATTTAAACAGGCAGGTGGGAATGGGGAAGTGTGGGTCACGGTTCTATCAATTCTGCAATAGTAAACATGGTGTAAGAGTTCAATAAGATGGGGGAAGGGAAACAGGGCACCTCCTTTGCAACGTATTTTTTTTTTTCTTCTTTTTCTCAGAGACAGAGTCTCACTCTATTGCCCAGGCTGGAGTGCAATGGCACGATCTTAGCTCAGTGCAGCCTCAAACTCCTGGTCTCAAGTGATCCTTCTGTCCCAGCCTCCTGAGCAGCTGGAACTGCAGGTGCATACCACCACACCCAGCTAATTTTTGTGTTTTTAGTACAGACAAGGTTTGGTCATGTTGGCCAGGCTGGTAGTGAACTCCTGGGCTCAAGTGATCCACCTGCCTCAGCCTGCTAAAGTGCTGGGATTACAGGTGTGAGCCACCACGCCTGGCCCCTTTGCAACATCTTATTGAAACAATCTCTTCCTGTGATATCTGGGTCCCCAGTGCTCCTTCCCAATATTTCAGTTCCGCAATGCCCAAGGGTGAGCTCTAACAACCTGCGGGCCTAGGCACTACCAATCAGAACTGTGGGAGCTGGGTCCCTACTGTGCCAGCCATTAACCATTTATTTATTTATTTATTTATTTATTTTCTGAGACAGAGTTTTGCTTTTGTTGCCCAGGCTGGAGTGCAATGGCACAATCTCGGCTCGCCGCAACCTCCGCCTCCTGGGTTCAAGCGATTCTCTTGCCTCAGCCTCCCAAGTAGCTGGGATTACAGGCATATGCCATCATGCCTGGCTAATTTTGTATTTTTAGTAGAGATGGGGTTTCTCCATGTTGGCCAAGCTGGTCTCAAACTCCTGACCTCAGATGATCCGCCCACCTCAGCCTCCCAAAGTGCTGGGATTACAGGCATGAGCCACCGCACCCGGCCAGACATTAAACCTTTTAATTCCTGGGTCATTGAGATGTCTCAGGTGACTCAGGGAAAGGGCTGGGGCTGCTTTTGTGGGAACCCTAGGGGGAGAGGCCTATTCTGAGTGGATGTGAATCCCCTGGTTATAGCCATGGTTGGTGGCAGTGGGGGTCAGAGAGGGCTCCAGTTAGTGGGACAACTGGTGGAGAACAAGGAGCATTCTGAGAACTGGTCAAGAATGAGAGAAGTCTCCTCTCTTCTCCTCTCACTGGCCTGGCCTGCCCTAAGCAGCTCCATGTCTCCCCCTGGGCCCACAGGGCCTCTGCCTTGAGTGCTTAACCCAGGCCTCCCCACCCCTCCCCATCCCCACTCATGCCCAAACTGGTCTCCTCCCAGGGTATCCTTCAACACTGAGGACATAGGGTGTCCCTGGAAGAGCCTGGACGGTAAAGCTGAGACCTGTATGGTGCTTCCATCTCCTTCAGCAGAGCCCTCTCTAGGGAAGCCCCATGCAGCCAAATGGGGGAGGCCCTTCACTGCCGGCCCAGCCTCTGCCTGTGCAGGACCTCCAGTCCTTCTCTCTTGGAAGCTTGTGAGACGAGAGTCACTGGGCGTCTGGAGGCTTGTTGGCCAGGGACAGGGTGCAGGGTCCAAGTCCCAACCCCCAGGCAACCCCATCTTTCTGTTCAGCTTCCTGTCCACACTGGTACCCACCTAGCTGCTGCTTCCTGCACTGCTTCCGGCAGGGTGAGGACCCACAGCTCTGATGGGGGCGCTTGAGGCCTGAAAGAGCAAAGGAAGTGATGGAGGAGCGGGGTCTGGGGATCTGAGCTGAGGGGGTACCCAGAACGTTTGGGGAACTCCAGTTCACAGACAGGTGGCAGGCAGCCAAGTACACCCACATGCAGGTACTGGAAAGGCAGGCAGCAGGCAGAGGCTGTGTCATGTTGACGCAGCTTCTATTTGCAGAAGGGACTTCTAGGCTCCCCATTGGAAGGTGAATGTTCTGGGCCTGGCAATCTCACAATCCAGGATGCAGGGAGCAGGGCCAACAGCCAGCAGCCCCCAGAAACACTCAGCTCCGAGTACTAAATGCCTGTCTGTCCATCAGGGAAGGATCAAGCTTCTAAGGAAGCCACCACCGGTCATAAAAGTCAAGTTTCCAGTGAGTTTGGCCAGGCCTGCAACCTCCCTCCTGTATTAGTGTTTTATCATTGCAATATCTTATCACCTACACTTCCTCACTTCCCTTAATAGGGGGTCTTGCACATGGATCAGGGACAGGTGAGGAGCACGGCCTATGAGAAATGGCTGAGTCTTGTCTCACTGCATGGACTTTCAAGAATCACTTTAATACCTTTTTGGAAGAGTTTGGAAAAGGAAGAAGGAAAACAAGAAGGAAGGGGACTGACAAAGGAGGGGAGGGAGAAAGGAAAGCGGACTCAGGAAATAATTTTAAGAAATCAAGTAGGGTTGTCCTACAGCTAAGCATTAGTGACCAGTCAGAACAGCCTGGAGCAGGGCCCTAGGCTCCTCGCACAGCTAGGAGCTGGGGCCAGTTCAAGAGCACTTCAATATCTTAATAAATCCTGTACTAAAAAGGGACTCACTGGCCAAATATCAATCAGATGTGGTCATAGCCATGAGACAATGATGCCAGCTCAGTGAGATGGGCCTGTTGGGCCAGGGACTTGGGTGGTTTTGATTCACTGGGGAGCTGGGATGGGAGGGTGGGTTTTCCATTAGCATTAGTGCCATGAAGTGATAATTAAAGTCAGTCCTTCTACAGAAATGAAGGTGCTGAGAGTAAAGTGTGACCCACGAATCAGTAGGTGGTCATTAATCACTGGGCCTTCTGAGCTCCTTCAGAAAATCAGTCAAAGTCTCCGTGGGTGAAGACAGCAGCTGTGAGTGAGTGTCAAGTCCAAGGTGTACAAATGGGGAGGGGGTGGTTAGAGTTTCCCCGTGAAGCCTGACACTTTGGGTCTGAAGATGAATCCATGAGGGTTGGGGGCAGGAGAGTGAGAACAGGCTTCCTGAGGGGCTCAGGTTAGACCCTTGAGAATTGGTAACGGGACAAGCTAAAGCCTTGAAAGTCACAGCAGGAGGAGATGGGGCTGGGAGACACAGTTAGGGGCTTGACCCACTATTGCAAATGGGTCAAGGACAGGTGAGGAGCATGGCCTATGAGAAATGGCTGTGACCAGCCACCACCAGCCTCTTCCAGCTTGGAGATGGGGACTTAACAGTGCTCACCACACCCTTCCTGCCCCTGCAACTCCAGTCCTCACCATGATGGAGCTGAGATTCACGTCGGCTTTTCTCTTCAGCTCCCAGCTGGCTGGTGAGCCCTGCAAGAGAGGGGAGAGTATAATGTGCTATGGGGCTGTCATGGGATGGTGGGGACCAGCTCTGGCCTTGTACCTGGCTCAGGCTCATCCCACAGGGTGGGTACCCAGCAAAGGAGAAATAAAATGAACACTCAGTTATCTGTTGTGGAGAAAAGGTGGTGGTGAGCTCTGAAGGCAGTGGTGGGCAGAAATGTGTGTACAAGCAAGTGTGTGCACAGGTGTGCATGTGTTACGTGTGTGCACACTTGCATGCATGTGTATATGGGTTTATGCATATACCCACATGTATATGCACTGTGTGTATCTGAATATGTGTGCACATGTGGGTATGTGCCCCCCACACCCTGCCTTTCCCACACTCTGCCTGGAAGTTGCCTTGAAGTAGAGTTCTTAAGTGAGTTCCCATTTTCTCTCCAAGGACACTGTTGCCCCTCAGTGTCCTGTGTTTCCCCTCAGTGCTATGCAAACAGAAGGCGCCCAAGAAATGCCCACGGAACCGAACAGAGTTAACCTGACTACCTATCAGCTGAGAGTACAGAGCACTCCCTGTGACTGTTTCTGAAACAAACAAACAAACAAACCCCTAGCCAGTGCAGCGACTCACATCTGTGATCCCGGCACTTTGGGAGGCCAAGAGAGGAGGATCACTTAAAGCCAGGAGTTCAAGACCAGCCTGGGCAACATAGTGATGTCCCGTCTCTAGATAAAAATTAAAAATTAGCCTGATGTGGTGGTGTGCACCCACAGTTCCATTGTAGTCCCAGCTACTTGGGAGGCTGAAGTGGGAGGATTGCCTGAGTCCGGGAGTTGGATGCTATAGTGAGCTATGAGCGTACTGCTGCGCTCCAGCCTAGGCAACAGAGCAAGACCTTGTCTCAAACACAAACACAAACACAAACACAAACCCAACAAGAACAACAATAAAAAATAACCAACCAAAAAAAGAAAAGAAAAGCAATCTCTTGGGCATTATGGGCTATGTGGGATTTTGTGGCTGGAAGCGGTCACTGACTCCTTTCTGTTCTTGCATTCTATCTCCCTGAGCAATTTGAGTGAAGCCAGGTGGAAGGAGGGGTCCTCCAGGCCCCAGCAGATTTGGGGGCATTAGGGAATTTTTTCTGGGAAGCTCCCAGAAATATAGAATTGAGATCCTGGCTTGGCTGTACCCTTTCTGTGACTCAGGTGGGTCCCTGGCTCCCCCACCTATGGCTCCCCATGACATGGGCACTGGCCCAGCTGCTTTGCATCTCTCACACCTGCCCTTACCGTCATCACAGCCCCAAGTACTCAGCAGCAGCACCTCCAGGTCCAGAGGCACCTCCAGCTCCATGCACACACAGTGGATGAAAGACTGCCAGGTGGCCAGACCTTGGACATGCAGTTTTTTGAGTTGTAGGATGATGCTCTGTTCAGGGTCTGAGGTCTCATTCCTGGAATCCAGGTCCGTGTTGGGGAGGAAGAACTTCATCTTGGAGTTCAGCCATTCTGGGTGTTTGCTGAGCAGCCTCACCAGCCAGCTCCACAGGTTCCTGGTGCCCAGCTGGATGCCAATGGGGTCCATGAGGAGCCAGCTCTGCAGGGACAGGGCAGTTAGGTGAGATAAGGGGGACAGGTAAACTGGGGACAGATAAGCTGGGGACAGAGGAACTAGGGGGGAGGTGAGCTGGGGGTCAGGGAAGTTGGGGGACAGGAGAGCTAGGAGAAAGATGATCTGGGGGACAGGTGAACTGAGGGCAGGCAGGTGAGCTGGGGGACAGGGAAGCTGGGAGGAAGATGAGATGGAGAACAGGTGAGTTGGAGGGACAGGTGACCTGAGGGCAGGTGAGTTGGGGACAGGTGAACTAGGGGGAGGGTGATCTGGTGAAGGTGAGCTGGGGGATAGGGGAGCTTCTGGGGAAGTCAAATAGTCAAGAACCACTCCCTACATATGAACAGCAGACAACAGGCAGGGAAGTGGGCTCTCCATGGAGTCTTGATGTCTCTGCCCAGGGATCAGTTCCAGAGATCAGTCTATTTCTTCTGAATCACCTCCCTCCATTTGAACCTGCATCCTGGCTCTCTGGAATGCTCTAGTTTATACCCTGTGGACAGTCTCTTGAGGATGTTTTACTCATTTTTATTTTCATGAACCATTTATGCTGCTCTTAGTATGAGCTAACCTCATGGCAGAGACGACTAGTTGTCTCCCCAAATCTGTTCTTCCTTCTTCCTCAGTACTAGAACTACCGAATGTTCTGTGGTCGTCTAGAATAGATGATTGTTTCCCAGTCTCCCTTGCAGTTATATGTAGCCATATAATTTGGCCAATGGAATGTAAGTGGAAGTGTTGTCTATTCTTCTTTGCTCCTTCCTGTTGGCTGGAATGCTGATGGGATGGCTGGATATTGGGCAACCATATTGAAACATGAGGTAGAAGCCATACTGAGGAAGGTAGAGGGCAAAGCTGCCCATTTGCCCTGTACTCACTGACTTTGGACTTCTGTTTCATGGGAGAGAAATACACTTCCATTCTGGTTAAGCCACTGTTGTTCAGTGCTTTCTGCTACTCACAGCGAACTCTAATCCTAGTTAATACAGATCATCACCTCCCTTGCTAAGCAAATTCTCCCCTTTTGAACTGGAATTCCTTTTTTTTTTTTTTTTTTTTTTTTGAGATAGAGTCTCGTTCCGTCACCAGGCGCCAGACTGGAGTGCAGTGGCGCAATCTCGGCTCACTGCAACCTCCGCCTCCTGGGTTCGAGCAATTCTCCTGCCTCAGCCTCCTGAGTAGCTGGGACGACAGGCGTGTGCCACCACGCCCAGCTAATTTTTTGTATTTTTAGTAGAGACGGGGTTTCACCATGTTGGCCAGGATGGTCTCGATCTCTTGACCTTGTGATCCGCCCGCCTCGGCCTCCCAAAGTGCTGGGATTAGGGGCGTGAGCCACCGCGCCTGGCCCCTTTTTTTTTTTTTTTGAGACAGAGTCTTGCTCTGTCTTGCTGAAGTGCGGTGGTACAATCTCGGCTCACTGCAGCCTCCACCTCCTGGGTTCAAAAGATTCTCCTGCCTCAGCTCCCAAGTAGCTGGGATTACAGGCACATGCCACCATGCCTGGCTAAGTTTTGTAATTTTTAGCAGAGATGCAGTTTCGCCATGTTGGCCAGGCTGGGCTCAAATTCCTGACCTCAGGGTGATCTGCCCGCTTTGGCCTCCCAAAGTGCTGGGATTACAGGTGTGAGCCACCACACTCAGACGAACTGGAGCTCTTAAACAGAAGTAGAAGTACCAATAGAGGGCAAGGGGCATTTACACAGCAAAAGCCTAAATAATGTGCAGTTCCTTTGATTCAGTAATTCCATTTCTAGTACTCTAACCTTAGGAAACAATTGTGAACATACATACAAGATTGCATTCCAAAGATGTTCACTGCAAGATTATTTATAATCATTAAAAACTGGAAACAACCTAAATGCGCAACAGTTGATGACTGGTCGCTAAATGGTAGTCCATCATCTGGTGGAATATGCTATCCCATTTCCAGATGTGCTCTCTGGTACTATTTACTTCCTCAGGGCAGTACGCACTTGGAAAGCACTCACTGTGTATTAGGCACTGTTCTAAGTGCTTTATATGACTTGTTTTGTCCTCACAACTCCAGAGAGTCCGCCTCTAACTCTGAAAAGAGTAGGAGGTCCACCCAGAAGCCAGCCTTCCCAATTCCCAGAGGATGAGGCCAGTGCTGTGCGTCCTGGGGTTTACAGCCCAGCAGAGGTCGACTAGGATGTGCCGTCAGCCCCGCTGGTCATCTGTCCTCAACTGGGATAAGAGCAGTAGGTCCTTACTTAGGCAGAGTCTTAGAATTTATGAAACATGCTCACATCCATGATCCTCAGGCAGGAGTCACCATCTCCACTGAACAGATGGAAAGACTGTGGCCAAGGACAGGCAAAGGGTGTGTCCATGGTCACACAGCAAGTCCATGACAGAGCCAGGATCAGAACTGAGATTTCCTACTTCCCAGGCCAGTAAATTTCCAAAGTCTTGGAGGCCTAGATGGTACCAGACAAGGCTAAGTCCCTGGATTTTGTGTGATCTCGGCAAAAGGATGTGGCCATAGCCTAGGGCATAGCTTCTTTTCCAGGCTATGCTGTCCAGCGTCCATGCTGCCCATCAAGAAATCATCCAGGGTAGCTGGGCCCCAGACGGAAGTAAGTGGTACCTGGATGGTGTAATTACTGGGGATGTTTCTCACCCTCAAATTTCTCCTCCAGCCAGTCTAACACAATACCTCTGTTTCTATCAATAGTGTTCTATCCCCTTAGGATAAGACACAAATCTCTGTAAGGTTAACCATCCTCAGGAGAAAAAGCACATGGCATCATTATTAGTCATTGAGATTCCCATGGGGAATAATCTTGGAGAGCGAGGACGATGGTTGAAAGATCCATGGCCCAGCTCTCTTACTAATTCCCTGTAGCAGGTATTAGGGTTGTTCACAGATACTCTTCCTCCTCTTTCTAGGCCTTTGGTGGGATTACACTTCTCCGCTTCCTTGAAATCGGGCATAGCCATGAAACTTGCTTTGGTCAATGAAATATGCTAAAAAACAACTCATGTCATGCCTGTGTAGATGTTTTAAGAACCAAGGTGTGATTCTCAGTACTTTTCCTTTTCTTCTACTACATGGGCTAGAAATATTGCACAGCTACCCCGTTAGCCTGAGTCTGAGAGACAGGATGATGTGGAAGAGCGATCTCCGCCAATTCACATCAGAGTAGAAGCAAGGGCAGGAAATAAAATGTTGTTTCATGAGTCACTGGGACTTTGGAGGGTACATGTACGGCAGCGTAATCTGGCCTATCCTAGCTGATACACTCAGAGTGTGACCTTGAGCAAGTTTCCTATATAAGCCTCAGTCATACCATCTATCAAATGGGTAGATTAGATGCTGTCTCAAAACTCTTCCTGATTTTCTGTGTCTGATCATCACATTCTCATGCTGAATGGCGGCCAAGGGCAGGTTTGTTGTGCTGGGGGCAGCCCAATAAGGTGGATTCACATAGGGGCTAGTTTTGACAGTAGGAGAAGAGTGAAGAAGTAGATAGGAGGGGAAAAGAGGAGGGGAGGGGAGAGAAAAATCACCTACTCGGTCTCCTCATTCATGACAGGTGCATTAGTGTCCCCACGAAGAGGGTCTCATGGGTATCTGGGCTATGTCCTGTGCCTTGAACTGGATTGGCAGGTTGTTTCCATAGCACTGTCCTCTAAGGGGAGAGAAGACAAGGAGTTTTCCCCACTGTTCCAGACTCCAAGAGGAATGGTGTAAACCGGGCACCATCCCTTCCCCCTGCTTGTTGGAGACACCTCTGGGAACAATGGACGCAGATACAGTCCCTGCAACTTCATTCGCAGACCTCATTCTTTCCTGACTGCAGCAGCTCCTTGTGTCCCTGAGTTTGTGCAGCCTAACCCTCCCTGATGTCACCTCCTGCCACACCTGGTTCAGAGGATGCTCCTCTTCCTCCTCCAATTCAGATATTCACCTTACAGTGTCCTTTGGTGTCACAATGAGCCCTGCAAGTCAGCCAAGTTATTTCTGCTCATTTATTCAGAAGAAAATGAAATCATCCTCACTGCAGATGCCAACTTTTCCCCTCAACATAAAACCCCCCAAAAGGTTAGGATTTGCAATCTTCTTCCTATTTCCTTAAATAGTTTTTAAACAATTGAGAGTAAACATTCGTCTTAAATGGAAGACCCAGAGGCATTCTAGCTGCTCACAGAGAGCATAATAAATAGACATGCTGGCACAAACTCCCACACCACACAACAGAGATCTTCCTACAAACAAGGAAGAGAACAGGTAGCTACGGAGCACACGGAAGAAAGGAAGAGAGGCGAAGGATCAGCATGTGCTCTGATTGTGTCTCTGTGAAATACGAGAAATGTAACTCGGAGTCCCAAGACTTTAGACAAATCCATGCAAATAGGGCACATTCTGACATAACAGAGGTAGTATCTAGTATGGTAGTTAGAAACGAGAAAAGAAAGAGAGACCTTTTGAAGAGATCCTGGGAGACTAAGAAGATATGTCTGTATTTTTCTCTCTGTCTCTGTCTCTGTCTCGCTCTCTCTTTTTTCTTGAGCTGGAGTCTCGCTCTGTTACCCAGGCTGGAATGCAATGGCATGATCTCGGCTCACTGCAACCTCCACCTCCTGGGTTCAAGCGATTCTCCTGCCTCAGCCTCCCGA
>PVKV010021474.1:0-37472 GCA_004027835.1 Alouatta palliata
CCCAGGCTGGAGTGCGATGGCGCGATCTCGGCTCACCGCAACCTCCGCCTCCTGGGTTCAAGCAATTCTCCTGCCTCAGCCTCCCGAGTAGCTGGGACTACAGGCGCACGCCACCACGCCCAGCTAATTTTTGTATTTTTAGTAGAGACGGGGTTTCACCACGTTGACCAGGATGGTCTCGATCTCTTGACCTCGTGATCCACCCGCCTCGGCTTCCCAAAGTGCTGGGATTACAGGCATGAGCCACCGCGCCCGGCTCCGTTTTCTTCTTTAGCTCTCTGTCTGCTATTACATGTGTGCAGGGGGTGTGCACATTGACGCAGTGCTAAATACATTAGGCTAGAGTTTCTCGTGTCTGTCTGTCTTTTCTGTGTTTTTGAGACAGGGTCTCATTCTGCTGCCCTGGCTGGAGTGTAGTGGTACGATCACTGCTCACTGTAGCCTCGACCTCCCAGGCTCAAGTGATCCTCCCATCTCAACCTCCTCAGTAGCTGGGACTACAGGCATATGCCACCCTGCCTGGCTAATTTTCATTCTTTCTTTGTCCTTGCCACTCCCAAGTGTAAGGTTTTAAGACCAGAACTTTTGGAGGTTGAAAGCATTTGGAGGTTTATTAATCTGAACATTGATTTTCCTGGTGTTCTGTGAGTTGACTTACTTTTTTTTTTTTTTTTTTTTTTTGAGAGAGAGTCTTGCTCTGTTGCCCAGGCAGGAGTGCAATGACATGATCTTGGCTCACTGTAATCTCTGCCTCTGGGGTTCAAGTGATTCTCTTGCCTCAGCCTCCCGAGTAGCTGGGACTACGGGCGCGTTCCACCATGCCTGGCTAACTTTTGTATTTTTAGTAGAGACAGGGTTTCACCATGTTCGGCCAGACAGTCTTGATCTCTTGACCTCATGATCCGCCCACCTCAGCCTCCTAAAATGCTGGGATTACAGGCATGAGCCACCGCACCAAGACTGACTTATTGTTTAGGACAGGTGGGCAAGATCCACCATGGACGGAAGTAGCCACAGGTGGCACAAATACGCAGAGACTGTTCTTGTTTTACAGTAAAATATGCTGCTGCCCTCTCTATCCCCCATGTGTCGTGCTTAACCTTATGGACATTAGACAGTGTAAAGGTTACAGCTGCCAGTCTAATGAGAAGACTGAGATGTTGATGGCACCATCTTTTTTAGTAAAGTCATTAAAAATCTTTTTGTTCCTTCTGATTGTTTTACTAGACATCAATTTGGTCAACATCATTAGGTAATTAATGAGTACCTAATATGAACAAAGCACACCCAACCCTTTGGATCTTCAGTGTACTCTGACCCTGGTAGATGTACAGATTGGAGCCCTTAAAATATGTGCAGAATTAAGTGAGGTTGATCCATATCCGTACACTTGTTTCGGAGATTATATCGCATAATGCCACTGAGGTGGGAGGGCCTTCTGGCGTACATGAAGTCGTTGTCAGACTAATTCCTTGTTAGTGGAAGGCATCGTTAGGTCATATTAGATAATAATAGTTTTTAGATTTCTCTACTGCTATACGGATGCTAATTTAAATAGCGATTTTAATTGAAGGAAGTCATGCAGAATGTAATTATGGTACCCACAATAGACCTGTTTGTTCTCTCTGCTGTCAGATGACTTGAGCGGGGCTAATATTTCTGCTCAAATAGAGTCTGCTCCTCTGGAGAATAGTATATGGTATGCTTTAATTTCATAATGGGGCTCTTCCTCAGGGAGCCTGTCCCGCTAATTATGTTAGAGTACAGTGGGCCGAGTGTGGTTCTGTGCACTTAGAAGTTGTATATGATTCCTCAACCCCTCCCTTTAAAAAGAATACTGTGATTGTTTACTACTATTCAATATACTTATGAAAATGAATCAGAGAGATTCTTAAAAGCTAAAAAGATAAGAAAATATGTGTGGTTGAATGCATATCATTGCTTAGTTAATAGAAACAGTCAAAAATTGCAGCAAATACAAATTTTGCAAAGTTTTACCAACGGGGTCGAGCTGGTTGCCAAAATAAATGATTTGATAGCCTTATTAGTGAAGCTGTCTAAACACAAATTACAATAGACTGCTACTGTAGAATTTGATATTTTAGCATTATCATTAAACATATAAATATTACTTCGTTCATGCTTTTACTAGTTTATTGGTGCAGCAATAAGAAGGAATAAACATTAAAAAAATACAAGAAAAGAGAGTCTTCTGTTCTTGAACTACTACTTGGATACTAACATTTGATAGAATGAGGACTCAGGGTTTGTGTATATGGATAGTTACTAGCTCTAGATTAAGTATGTTATGGATAATAGGAATCACGTGTTTTGAATTTCCCTAGCTTTCTGGATTCAGCCTAACGTGGTCAGATTGCATGTAATGTACTAAGTAAAATAATCTAATTATGAACACAGTTTAGACAATTACCAGGTCCTACTATTCAAGTTTTTTTAGTTCATTTTGCTTAGTTTATTTGACAGTACTTTTTTTTTTTTTTTAAGGGCTCTTTGTCTCAATCTCTAGGGTAGGAGTTATTACTAATAAAAATTAGATACTGTGTAAGAATGTACATTTCTGTTTAAAAGATGGAGGGAGCAGTCTTCCTTGAGGAAATGTGACATGAGAAACCCATTCAACCACAAAAGTTGTTGTATCACAACATGTTTATAATTTTTTCTGATGTATTTAATATTTGAATATCAACAGTATGTCAAGTATCAAACTAAGAGTTAGGGTAATCTTTACCAATCCTTATTTTCATTAAATTTATGATGTTGTTATTTTTTTTTCGCATGATATATCTATAAACATACTAGTAAAATAAAAAGCAAAACAAAAAACTGGAAAGCAGAAAAAGAAGTTAAATTACTCTGTTGTGGATCTTGTAAGGTTAGATTTTGCACACTTAAGTTTGAAATGATTTGTTTAATTTTGAGCATTGTACTTTTTTTTTGAGAAAGTTTTCTTTTACAAAGAAGAGTTTAGAACTCTGGAGTCCTCAAACTTCCTCCACAGAGTTCTTTTAAAAAGCGTAGGTATTTTATAGATGGTAAATTTCAACTTTGCTTTACTTTTATCAAACCTAATTTATATATACTTTTAATGAAGTAAAAACTTATATAGGATGGGTCATAATTATTAAGAGTAATGACTATCTTTATCTTCATGTTTTGACCTGTATATAGAAATCAGTAATCCTTTTGTTTCACTTTTAGGAAAATTGAAATAGAATTTATATAAAGATCATTCAGTATGTAAAAGTTTTATTTGCAATTTAATTTTTAAAAACTTTTGTTACGGAGAATTGAAAAGATATACCAATTTAGGCAGAATAGTATAGTGAACCTCCATGCACCTGTCACTCACCCTTAAAAACCATTAACTCGTGGCTGATACCATCATAGCTACATCTTCCTGTCTTCTTCCCCATATTATGTTGAAGGAGATCCCATTTTACGCACAGGTGTGTTACTGTATTTTTATTATTTGTAAGCATAACCACAATACCGTTATCATATCTAAACAGTCAACAATGTTTAGTTGTGAGGAGGAGGAAAAAAATACAGTGAGGTGATAGCAACCAATTATCAGTCAGTGTATAAATGCTCAGTTGTTTCCTTGAAGTTTGTTTTGAGTAGGACTGAGATGTGGTCTACACTCAGAGGTTGGGTGATACGGTTTTTAGTTTATTGGCTCCTCAGTTGTTGAAGAAGCCAGATCATTTGTTCTGTTCTCCGGATGAATTAATAAGTGAATTTATTACAGGGAATAGATTATGCTTATTTAGTGAAACGACAAAACTTGTTTATTTTCCTTGTAGATATTTTCATGTCAACATTCCTTTTCATTCTCTCTGACCTTACTGTAAGTGAGGGATAAGGCAATGTAGCCTTCTAACCAGTTTCTGGAACCCACCATCACCAGTAGATCTTCAGGCCTGCTTCTGCTTCCTGTAGTCAATCTTTCAAATCTGGAGAATTTATTTCTGCTCATTGAGAAATGCCACTATGTAGGTGACGTCTTCTATATGTTTGTCCCACATTGTTTTCTAGTATTTGTACTGCTTTGCTTTTATCTGTGTGTTTTGAAAACTCCCTTCCCTTCGGGCTGTGGCTGCTAGAAAGTGGGGGCCGCTGCAGTGTGTTCCTGTGTCTTTGGTGGTCTGCACTGTGGCTCTTGATTGATTGCAGTGATTCTATTAGTGCTTGTTCTAAAAGGCCAGCGTTCTGATATTACCCTCAATTAGTAGTTTGAAGGGTGATTTGCAAGTCTTGGAGTTGGATTTTCTGAAGAGTACTTCTCAAGACAATAGAGCCTGATGAGCCATCTTCTTCCACTCTACTCTATGGAGTTCAGTATTCTAGCAATGGCTGTCCTTGTCCACTAGATAGAGAGATTATCTTGCTTGGACAGTGCAGAAGGGTGACATTTGCATTACTGTAAACTTTCTAGACTCCCAAAGCACCCCACCGTTTGTTTTGCTTTTGACAACAACCTTTGGTGTCAATGCTGTTTCATTGGTTATATTTTATTTTTATTTTTTAAACCATTAACTAGAGCTAGGTTATATTTTAAGTTTGTTGTTTCCTAGTGATCTAACATTAGGATTATACTGTGGAATAAATTTCTGTTGGGAAGAACTTCCTGAAGATTAAACAATTCTGTTTATAATATATAGATTAGAGGTTGCATACTCAGGCAGCATAGTCCATATTTTCCCCATAGATATGTTTTGTTTGGCCTGAAGTTTAAACATTTAAAAATTGGGAGGTTTTGTATGAGGAGGATGCAGATTCAATCTGTTTCTTAAATAATCTGAAAATAGGGCAGCACTGGGTTTTCTGTCCTCTCTGTTCCCCTTCTTCGTTTATCTGATTTGCCAGGCCCCTGTAGGCCTTTTCCTTTTCAACCTTGGTATACATTCTGCCTGGCTTCAGTCACAAAAGATGTTCTTTCCTGACCTTGGCCCTGGGTTTTGAGGCTCACATTACTTTTTCTTTCCTTTAGGGTTTTTTTCTTTTTTTGTGGTAAAATACTCATAACAAAATTAATCATTTAACCGTTTTTATGTGTTATATATACTTTTAATTAAGTAAAAACTTGTATACAGTTCAGTGGTATTAAATACATTCGTAACGTTGTATAACCATAGCTCTATCCATCTTCAGAAGTCTTCATCTTAAAAACTGAAACTCTGTACTCGTAACATATGAGTTCCCCATTCCTGCCACTCCTAAGCCTGGGCAACCACCATTTTACTGTCTATCTGATTTTGACTACTCTAGGGACCTCATGTACATGGAATCATACAGTATTTATTATTTGTGTCTGGCTTATTTCACTTAGCATGTCCTCAAGGTTCATCCATATTATATAGCACGTTAGAATTTCCTTCCTTTTTGAGGTTGAGTTAGGGAATACTTCATTATATGGAGAAACCACATTCTGCCTCTGTTCATTGGCCAGTGGACACTTGGGTTGCTTCCACCTTTTTCCTCTCATGAGTAATGCCGCTGTGAACGTGGGTGTGCAAGTATCTCTCCAAGACCCTGCTTTCAGTTCTTTTAGGTATAGACCCAGCAGTGGAATTGCTGGATCTCATACTACTTTTCGAGACAGTCAGTCTCTGCACTCTGAATCTGTTATGTTCTCAGTTTTTTCTTTAGCTTATAAGAAGTGTAGCCATGTGAATTCCCTAATTGTGGACATGACATTGTTTATAAAATATCAAGTATTCTTGATGTAGTGTTCAGATTAATACATTATTTTACAAAAATGTAAAATGCTACCCTTCTCGGGCCGGGCGTGGTGGCTCATGCCTGTAATCCAAGCACTTTGGAGGCCAAGGTGGGTGGATCACCTGAGGTCGGGAGTTCAAGACCAGCCTGACCAACATGGTGAAACCCCATCTTTGGGGGGGAAAAAAAAAAAAAAGAATGTTGTTTATATTAACATGTAATGACTCTTGTTTTTAAATAAAATATATACACAAACACATTTTAGAGACAAGATCCCACTCTGTCACCCAAACTGGAGTCCATTGGTGTGATCATTGCTCATTATAGCCTTTAACTCCTGGGCTCAAGCAGTCCTCCTTCCTTGGCTTCCCAGAGTTCTGGGATTGCAGGTGTGAGCTACTGTGCCTGGCTCTAAAATAATTTTTAAAATTTCTCATTTTAGTTACTAATTCAAAAATATCTATAGACTATAACCCATATAAACAAAAGCTGTTATTGCTCTCACTAATATTTAAGAGTGTAAAGGGGTTTTGATACCAAAAAATTGGAGACTCTCTAATCTAGATAATGTGCTAGCACAGGTTTATTAAGATTGTCTGAGGTACTCACCACAATTGTAGAACATTTATAACATTTTCCTGCATTCCTGGGTTGCTCTAGGCGCTTATTTATTTGTGGTATTTCTGAAGTGCATAGCTTTATTAACCAAAACATTTTGAGCAAGTAATTCTATAAGTTCAGCGTTCCAATTGAGAATGCCAAGAAATGTAAGTGTTCCCTCTTCTTTTGGGATAGGGTGGCAAGGCTTCTCTGGTTCTAAACCTGATTGTTCTCATGCTCTTTATAGAAAGCGTTTGTGGATAAACAGTGGGAAAAGGATTTGAAGAACCAAGATGGAATTTTGGTGTCATATGGGATATTTTAGAAAGTCTTGCTCTGTCGCCCAGGCTAGAGTACAGTGGTGTGATCTCTGTTCACTGCAACCTCCACCTCCCGAGTTCAAGCAGTTCTCCTGCCTCAGCCTCCCAAGTAGCTGGGATCAAAGGCACATGCTACCACACCTGGCTAATTTTGTATTTTTGGTAGAGATGGGGCCAAGCTAGTCTTGAACTCCTGACCTCAGGTGATCCACTGCGTTGGCCTCCCAACTTGCTGGGATTACAGGTGTGAGTCACCGCACCTGACTGAAAGCTTTCAAATGAGTTTCAGGTGCTGGAGGGATAAGAGATGTATGAATGCTGTGGAGTCCCTGTGCCTATCAGGATATTAAGAGGACAGAAGAGTCAAAAACAAGCATCTATTGATGATGGATCCTGCAAAAAGCAAGAAACCTTTGACAAATCAGTGTTGTGCTTACTGTGAAAAAGTTGGAATTATTTGATTGTGAATTTGTCAGAAAGTTCACAGTAATGTAATAAAAAAAATTAAAAATATTCCTAGGTAAAAAAAAAAAATAGAAAACTAAAATTTCTAATGTCAACAGAATGTGGTCACTGTCGGGGAGAAAAGAATGGCAAGATTATTTTTGTTTTTACTTGTAAGTATAAATTTAAATTTCGGGATCTCTTTGAATTTTTATGTAGCTGGAATCTTTATATGTATGTATGTACTTTTATAGTTTTATTTTTTATTGTTTTAGAGACAGGATTTTGCTGTGGTTGCCCAGGCTGATCTCGATCTCCTGGCCTCAAGTGATCCTCTCATCTTGGTTTCCCAAAGTGCCCAGCCTATATAAATTTTATTTTTAAAAATTACTTTTTTTTTTTTTTTTTTTTTTTTTAAGTCATGGTCTCTGTTGCCCAGGCTGGAATGGAGTGCAGTAGTGCAATCATTGCTCACTGCAGCCTCAGCCATTCCGGGTTCAAGCGATCCTCCTACCTCAACCACCCAAGTAGCTGGGACTACAGATGTGTACCACCATACACTGCTTATTTTTGTATTTTTTTAAAAAGTGGGGCTTCAGCATGTTGCCCAGGTTAGGCTCAAACTCCTGGGCCTTCCTCAGCCTCCCAAAGTGCTGGGATTATAGGCATGAGCAACTGCACCCAGATATTTCTAATTTCTTTTAAATTATATTTTCAAGATCCAGGGACAGACTGGAATATGTAGCTGGAATGTTATAGATTCTTTATAATTCTTAAAAAAAAAAAAAACTTAGGCAGTGGAATTTGTAATGCATAGGAAGTTTTGATTGGAGTTGTTTTGTTTTATACATACACATGTACGTACATTTCCATTAAAGCAACCCTTTTTCCTTTTTATTTTTTTTAGAGGATATAAACAGCTACAAAATTACCATGTTTTAAAAAATAAATTTTACTTATGAAATGCAAATCATCATGAGAATCGGTGCATGGTGACTGCTGTTCTTATCATTACTCTTTATTATTTTGTTACATTACATATTCCTTTCCAGAGAAGATTGGCTGACTTGGTGTTTTAGTCACATGTAAGGAACACAGAAGCTTCCTTGCTCAATTTCATTCTCATCCAATGTTACCACAACAGAAACCTGTGTGTAAGCAAAACGCTTGGCCTGTTCAGGGATCACCCCTCCTTAGTCACTAGGCCAGTCATGGCCACACTTGCCACCTGCCCTCTTCTTTGGGGGATTGGGTATAATATGACACAATGGGAGGAGCCAGACATTTCATACACATTTGATATGATTTCATGTTAGTCATTTTAATGTAGTTATATAAGTAGTAGGAGAACCCTACTGTGGGAAAGTCTCTTCTCTGAATGTAAGATTTATCGGGCTGAACCCTTATGATAGCTTTCATCTATTTACATCAGGAAGGATGCTTAAAAGCAGGGTGGGGGCAGAGACTGGTTAAGATTAAGTCATACATCTGGGCATGGTGGCTCATGTCTGCAATCCCAGCACTTGGGGAGGCCGAGACAGGCAAATGGCTTGAGCCCAGGAGTTCAAGAACAACTTTGACAAATGTGAAACCCCATCTCTACAAAAAAAAAATTAGCTGGGCATGGTGGTGCATGCCTGTAGTCCCAGCTACTTGGGAGGCTGAGGCAGGAGGATCACCTGAGTCTGGGGAGGTTGAGGCTGCAGTGAGTTGTGACACTATGATTGCACCACTGTATTCCAGCCTGGGTGACAGCGTGAGACCTTGTCTCAAACCCAAAAGATTAGATCACACTCTGGCATTGGACCAGGACTTTGTGCCTTGCCATTTCCAGAAGCTTCACGTAGGTGTTTCAGCCTCTGCTTTCGTCTTTCTGCCCCATATCAGACCCCTTGCAGGTACCCCTTCAAGTCGTCTTGGCCTTACCTCTCCTCGGAGCCTTTGATCACTTTTCAGCCCTGGCTGATGCCAGCTCAGCCTGGGCTCACACTAGCTTCATGTGCTCATAATCCAACACTTCCTCAAGCTGGCTCCCTTCCCTCCTTGCCTGGGACGTACTCCCGCAGAAGGCTTGGTCTTTGCTTTTTGAGGAATCCACGCTAAGATGTCCTCTTGTGTGCCCTTGTCTGTGTCCTCAGGGATTCTCTTGCTGGCTCTCCGTTGACCTGGCCTGTTTGGTCCTGTCTGGTCCCTTTGCCCCCCAGAACTTGTACGGATAGTAAGGACCTGAGCTTAAAGATTAGAAAGAGGATAGGCCAGTTCATAGACTGGGTGAATTTTTAAATCGAGCAACCCTATAAGCGGTAGAAAAGCTACAGAAATGAGGTGCTGCGAGGGAGTTTAATGATTACCACCGTCTGGGGATGGCAGAGGCAAGCGCTGGTTGAAGAGAAGCGTGACTCAGACTTGGGTGTGAGTGCTGGGTCTGCTGTTTACAAGCTGTGTAAATTTGGAAGTTTATATCACCTCCCTGAGCCGCCGTTGCCTTTTCTGTGATGTGGAGGTGGTAACACTGTAATATGGATCATGCAAGATTGCCGTGGGCATGGGTGAGTTATTGATGTAAAATGCCTGGCACATGGTACCTACTTAGTAGGCAGTAGCTACTATTTTGCCTTAATTTATTTATTCTTGTCAACTCTCTTAAACACATGTATCAAAATATGTCATATTTTAATGTTCTTTTCAAATAACACTGGCATGTATGCTCGATACTCAAATATTAAAACTGGGTTAGACATGGAGTCATTTGTAATACTAGGTTTCTAATAACAAATGATGCCCTTTTGCTTTTAATTGACAATAATCATAGGTGTTTAAGCTGTAGGTCTAAGTGTAGTTTCTTGATGCTCTAGATAGCAAGTGTAAGGTGTTTATTTCAGGGATTGTGGGTTTCCTCTGAAGAGCATCAATTTGCATAATGTTGCTCAGAGTTGGTTTCTTGAGCTATCATTATCACAGGAAAAGGAACTCTGTGGTCAAGATGTTTGAATGCTTAGAAGGTGTCAGTAATGCAGAGACAGCCAGCACAGAGTTCTTGGAAACAGAAGACGTGAATAGAGACTTTAGTTGGTGGATCTTCTCATTGATGACAACCAGCATTTATTTGTAGGCATTATTATTGTTTATACTGTGTTAGATCCTCTGCAAGAGTATAACTTCTCATGACATCTTTACAACAGACGATATAGGCACCATTGTTACCTCAACATTTTCAGAAGGGAAATGAGACTCAAAGGTGTTACCAGGTTTCCCAAGGTCACATGATCAGAAAGTGGCAGAGCGGGGATCTGAACTCGGATCTGCCTGAGCTCATCTCTCCAAAACTAGATGAGCTCACAGCTTCTCATTGCCCTCTAAGATTTTACGGAAGAGTTTCTTCTTTAAACACTTGAAAAAAATGTGACTGGTTAATTCAGATTAGATCAAGTCATTTGGCAGTTATTGACTGACATCTGATACACATCACCACAGCAGGGTGTCCTGATAAGGGAAAGATAAAGATGACATGCTTTATTTTTTAAAAAGGAGCTGACATTCCGGAGTTAGGAAGGCCCACATACAGCCAAGTGTGTATCATATTCATTAATTCATTCAGTAACTATAGAGTGCTGTGTGTGTGTGTGTGTGTGTGTGTTTGTGTGTGTGTCAGGATGCTGACCCTAAGAAAACTCGTGAACAAAGGAGAATTTGGTTCTAGTCTTCATGGACCTTATTAGTCTCATGGGGGTGTTATGAACTGATCTAAGCTGTTTTGGTCATGTATAACAAGGTATTAGCAGCCTCCTATGTTTAGAGTGTGGTCAGAGCCTGAGGCCTTCTGCACAGTCATGCCAGCAGGAGGTATGTTAGAGTGAAACCCTGTGTGGGTTCTGCTGCATCCTTATTAGCAAGCAGCCACAGCATTAGTCATACCACCTGTTCCTGTCAGCTCAGTAAAGTCACAGCTCTCAGGCAAGCACCTGCCGCACAAGTTTCCCTTGAGACAGATGTAACAGGATTCAGGTACTCTTGTGGTCAAAATTATGCAATAGAATCTGAGTTAAGGTCTGGATAGAGCCCTAGCCAATGACAGGGAGCAGGACGCTGGGTTTGTTAGTCTCATACTTCGCTTTCCTGAGAATAGAGGCACCTGTATAATATCTTCAGTCAGTATTTTAGTCACACTTTCAACACTATGCACTTTACTAGTGAAAAATTATGTCTAACATTCCTTTGGCTAATTAACAAGCCCTCCAGTTCATGTCCAGTGAGACACTTTGAAAGGAAAAAAAAAAAAATTACAAAACGAACATTCTAGTGTTGGTCAGGAAAGAAAGGTCACTGGAGGCGCTAAAAAGTGCTTCTAGAGCAGACATTAAAAAAATATTTTTTTTTGAAAGTCTTGCTTTGTTGCCCAGGCTAGAATGCAGTGGCATGATCATAGCGCACTGTGACCTTGAACTCCTGGATTCAGGTGATCCTCCTGCCTCAACCTCCTGAGTAGCTGGGGCTGCAGGCATGTACCACTGTGCCCAGCTAATTTTTCAAGGTTTTTGTAGATTTGGGGTCTTGCTATGTTGCCTAGGCTGGTCTTGAATTACTGGCTTTAAGTGATCCTGCCACTTTCACCTCCCAAAGCCGTGGGATTACAGGTGTGAGGCACTGCACCCAGCCTGGAGCAGAAATGTGCAACTTTTTTCTTGGTCATGAACTCTTTTGGCAGTCTAAGTCCTGTGGACTCCTCAGAATAATCTTTCGAAAGCATGAAATGCGTAGGATTACAATGGAAACCATATATCTATTGAAATACAGTGATTAGAAGTATTTTAAAAGATGTGTGATATCATATGTGCTTATTTATTATTAACAAAGTCTGGCATTGGGAATAATTGCTTCAACTTCAAAGTTGTATTGAATGTAAACATTTAAAGATACTTGTAACAATGAGAATGTGATATGAAAACAGCTGTGATTTTTATGGGTGACAAAGTCACAGGTAATACTAATACTGTAATTCATTGTCTATGTTAATAATTGAAGGAATCAGTAAATTTCATTGGTAAGTTACTGAGAAATAAAAGTGTAACCTTTTCCCCATCCGTGTTTATAGACCCCCCCCCATTCATTCTATCCACTTTAAGAATCCCTATTCCAGAGAATCTTTGATTAGAGCTGTTCAGATGCTACCTCATCCACCCTGGAGTGTGCACTTGCAATTAGGGTATCAGCTGTTAACTAGGATTCCTATGTGTGGATTAAAACTAATGCCTGCATCTATATCACTTTTTCGGGTATGATTTAGTAGGAATGATGAGACTTCTGTACAAATGAATGCAAACAGTGAGGACTTAGGAGGAGTTCCAAAGGGGTGAGTCATGAAGTGCAGTGCACTTAGACTGAAGAATTTTAAAGACACTGTAAGAGGATCCAGCAAACATGAATACAGTGATACGTGCGACAGGTGCTAGGAAAAAAGTGGAGAGAAAGAATGAAAGTTGTTACTGTTTTTCCTTATTTAAGGTTGAAAACGACATCGTGGAAAAATATGTCACAGGGGTTTCATTGTCTGTGGTTTGGAGTTGAAGCTGCTTCAGAGAATAGCGTGACAGTGTGAAAAGGTAGAAGGCAGAGTGGGGCCACACGCGGAGGATGGGAAGGCACGGAAGCTTTTTCCTCATGGGAAGGACAGACTAGTCCAGCCACAGTTGTAAGTGTCTTATGCATATTAATGTGTTTACTCCCCACACCAACCCTATTATTTGCATTTTACAGATGGAGAAAGAGGCATAGAAAGATTAAGTAACATCTGAGTCAAAACTAGGTCTGTCTGGCTCCTCTGGAGTCAGAACTACTCAATGCAAGATTGCGTTGATGGTGGTGTGGAGCGTGGCTTAGGTGGAGTGTGACTGCAGATAGGAGATCAGGTCACAGGCTGTTGAAATGATGCTGATGAGGATATGGTGGAGGTGTGCTCTGCCTGCCACCATATCCTCAGGAACAGGTGAAAAGAATTTTCCAGCCTGGAAGTCGAAACGTTTGTTTTTAAGCTAGACAGTTTCCACAAAATAGGGAATAAAAGTTGAGTGCTTCTGAGTAGAGGTTTTTACCAGCAGTTGTACATCTTCCTGTGCCTGGCTGGATCAATTCCTGTGTTGCCAGCATCTCTCTCCAACTGAAGAATGTTCGTCTGGACAGGATTTTATTGCAATCACCAGCTGATGTTTACACTAAGCACCACCTTAGTTCCCTGACCAGATGGAAACACCTGTAACACTGTTTCCAAATGTTCATTGGATGGTGACTAAGCTCACAGTTGTCAGATGCTTCACACCATATAGCAGCAAAGGAAACATTGACAACCTGGCCCATTTGCTAGTAGCTTGTGAGAACTCAGGAGTGAAGTGAAGTTTTAGGTCAAGAGCAGACTAACAATGCATGCAGGATCTAGAGAAGGATTGATTCATCTTTGATATAAAATACATCACCTTAGTAAGTACCAACTTCCAAGTTCCAGGAAAAGAGAGAGGGTCCTGGCAGTGCAGCGAATTCTCTAATAAACAGATTCAAGATGACATAAAAGTAATTTGAATGAAGGCCGGTACAGTGGCTTACACCTGTAATCCTAGCACTTTGGGAGGCCAAGGTGGGTGGATCATGGGGTCAAGAGATCAAGGCCATCCTGGCCAACATGGTGAAACCCTGTCTCTACTACAAATACAAAAATTAGCTGGACATGGTGGTGCACGCCTATAGTTCCAGTTGTTTGGGAGGCTGGGGCAGGAGAATTGCTTGAACCGGAAGGCGGAGGTTGCATTGAGCCAAGATCACGCCACTGAACTCCAGCCTGGTGACAGAGCAAGACTCCATGTTAGGAGAAAAGAAAGTAATTTGAATTTACATGACTGCCTGGCATATAAGTAACTAGGGTCTGTAGCTTTCCATGTTATAGATGGAATTTTAGATGACTGGTGCTTAATGGGAGTTTTATAAAAACATACCTGACCCACCTTTTGCATTGACAGTCACCTGGTTCCTGGTCCAAAAGCTTTTTACTGGGTGGATTCAGATTCAGCTCCTGGCGTTGTATTTGTAGCATGAGAGCCCATTCACTTGAAGGGCCTTTAGGAGCCTGTGGGTGGGTGGTCTGGAAGCCCATGGGTGTCTGCTGCCTGGACACTCACCCACCCAGCCCTTGAAGCAATTTCATCACTTTCCCAGGCCCAGGAGAGGTGTCTCTTTAAGCTCTCTGAGATTACTGGTCAGAATGACACGTTGCCCAGGCTGGTCTTGAATTCCTGGGTTCAAGCGATCTGCCTGCTTTGGCTTCCCACAGTGCTGGGATTACAGGCGTGAGCCACTGAGCCCTGCCTTATTTATTTAGTTGTTTATGTAGGAGACAGGGTGTCGCCCAGGCTGGAGTACAGTGACACAATCTTGGCTTATTGCAACTTCTACCTCCCGAGCTCAAACCATTTTCTCACCTCAGTCTCCCCAGTTGTTGGGACTACAGGCACCATGCTTGGCTAACATTTTTTGTATTTTTTTTGTAGAGACGGGGTTTTACCATGCTGCCAAGGCTAGTCTTGAACTCCTGGGCTCAAGTGATCCAACTGCCTCAGCCTCCCAAAGTGCTGGGACTACAGGCACTAGCCACCACGCCTGGCCCACTGTCCTCATTTTCTTTTCTTCTCCTCCTCTTTGTCTTCATCTTGCTCATCTTCCTCCTCTTCCGTTTTTTGCTTTTTTTCAGCCTGGAAGACTGCCCTTTTCACCCCATCAGGCTTTCCTGGAGTTCCTATGCAGTGTTAGACTTTTCGTGTTTTCCTTCTGCTTAGCAGCCTTCTTGTGTCAGGTCTGCTTGTCGTCGCTGCAGTGTTATTATTCCACGTCTTGCCCAGTGTCTTTGCAACATCCCTAGTGGACTGGCTGGGATCTCCTTTGATTTTTGGTCAGTGCTCAGGACAGAGAAGAAAAGACCAAAGGAGACTCCTTCTTTTGGATGCACGGGGATGCTGGAACTTTTTTTTTGTGTTCCCTTTGGTAGGGACAGAGCTTGTCACTTCTTTTTCTGCCTTTGCCATGTCTGCATTTTCTTCTCTTTGCAAATGTGACCTTCCAACTCCTAAGCACTTAGGAAGCTCTGAGGAGTTGACTGAAGCCTCTGGCTGCCGCCACCTGTGTTTGCAGAGAGGTTGTGTATGAGGATGTTTCACCACCACTTTGCCCATGCTTTGTTATTTTTTCTCAGCAAGGAGCGATTCGCCCAGCACCCATCAGGCTTTCCCTTGCTGTGGTGCTGTCTGTGGACTGCAGGGCACTACAATGGCTCATAGCATAAAATTTAGATAAGTCATCTTTCCCTGAATCCCATCAGAGTGTATCACGTTTTTGTTTGCTTTGTATAATCCATGACTCTCTTGAATAGCTTTGTGTTTTTTCTGCGTTTTATTAGTGTTTTTTGGTTCTGTCTTTAGCAGTCTTAAATTTTTGTTTGCAGATTCTTAGCCGTGCCTTTCTATTAGTTTCCTCCAAAGGCCCCCCCGTCTTAGAGTCCTCTGTCTTCTGGTTGTTCTCTAGACCTGCTGCTATAGAGCTGTTGTCTGGAATTCAGTGAGGAATACTTTTAAACTAACATCTTCTGTGTCTTTTTAGTTTTTAGCTCATGGTTTCTTAAGGAAATGCATAGTTTAAAGTCTTATGTCTAGCAGTGCAGCAAGGACAAGATCATGACAGAGAACAGACGTAGGAAAAGTGGTGTCTGGACATCTGAGGAGCAGCTTATGAGGAAAGCTATTTTTTAGACAGGTTGTAGTCATCGTTAGCCTAATTCCTAGGCTCTGATTTCAATAAACATTCCCGGAATGCCTACAGTTTGGCAGGCAATGGGCTAAATTTAGGTGCTGAAGATTTCCAGTGCAGGAGCTGGTGTGGAGGCAGCAGGATCACCTGTAAGTGGCTGATGACATGTAATAGATGTTATAAAGAAAGGTGTTCAGGAAGCTTATTTCATCCTCAATTGCTGTAACACTCTTATCCCATTCAATAAGCACAATGTAACTATGCTTATATGTCCCTAAACATGTAGAGTATTCCACATAGGAAACAGGCTTAAGAAGTTCAAGGGGGAATCGGTTGATACCCATACTAAATAGAGGGCAAGGTGGTTTTAGGGAAAGCACCAAAACTCTCACACTGAATATTAGTGAGGGTAGAGCTGATTAATATGGAAAATTATAATGAACCATCTGGTGGTGGTGGGGGGCATCCTCCACACTGGGAAAAAACATGACATTGCAAATTAATTTCTAGTTGGTGAAGTATGACTGGGGAGGTTTTGAACTGGGCACCTTAGTGCTTTGTCTTCTGGACCAGCTCTTATTCTGGAGTTTTCTCCATACTAGTTCACCAGAAAGTAACATAAGACACTTGTATCATCTCGCTACTGTAGCCAAAAGACATTCTTCCTCTCTTACTTTTGAAAGAAATTCTTTCTCTCTGTTGGAATTTTAGGAAGCCCATGCACAGCTCCCCTTTCTTCCCTGTCCTAGTTCTCAACTGTGATTGTCACAAGGATCACTGAGATAGAAGAAAGAAAGAATAAAGACACTAACACGGAATGCTGCTTATGTGCCAGGCGCTGTTGTGATCTTCATAGCAGTTCTATGAAATAGGCTTTCTTGTTGGCTACATTTTACAGAGCAGGAAACTGGAGCCTGGAGAAGTTAGATTAGTTGCCCAAGGTCACATAGTAAGTGGTGGGGCTGGGATTACAACCAGGCAGTTCAGTTCCTGAGCCCAGTCTTCGCCACTGTGTGTTCCTGTGTCTCATTTCACCTTGGTTACTGATAGAGCTGTAGGAAAAAATGACATTGGGTCTATTGGCCAAGTAGGCTTGCTGACCTCTCACCCCCAAGTGGCACACTTAGCAAGCACAGGCAGGAGGGACAGTTGCAGGCCTCCTCTGCAGGGAGGGTGAGCAGAGCCTGTGTGTACTCATTTCCTTCTCCTGAGCACCACTCATTTGATAGTTCATGCCTCCTCTTCTAAGAGGCAGACAGAGTGAGGCAGCTTAGGGACATCAAAAGTACTACTTTCAGTTCTTCCGCATGGAAAACATGAGGAACGAAGAATAAATATTCTTTTCCTAACATGTACAGTGCACTTAAGATAAAGTTTTTTTTTTTTTTTTTTTTTTTTTTTTTGGAGTGAATATACGTTGATGGACACAGGGCCAGATAAAGAAAAAGGGCAGGTTTCCTCTAAACAAGATTTGCACGGGGAACCTGAAGGTCGCATAGCTTCAGACCCAGCCAGAGCTTACATGTAGTCACATAGGTTTCCCTAGGTCGTAGTCCAGTCTCAGGCTGCCCACTTTATTTGAAGGCAAAGGAAAAACAAAAATTCAAATAACGTTATTTGACACAAGGATTTTCTCATTTAGTTTTCTGCCACAAAGTTGTCTTTAATTTCTTCTCCTGTATCATTTGCTGTGGGTGGGAGGGCAAAATGTTAAAGTAGAAAGAACATAGTTTTTTGTTTTTTTTTTTTTTAATTGTAATTAATTTTTTTTTTTGAGACAGAATCTCACTCTGTTTTCCAGACTGGAGTGCAGTGGCACGATCTCGGCTCACTGCAGCCTTTGCCTCCTGGGTTCAAGTGATTCTCCTGCCTCAGCTTCCCGAGTAGCTGAGACTACAGGCACCCGCCTCCATGCCTGACTAATTTTTTTCTATTTTTAGTAGAGGCAGGGTTTCACCATGTTGGCCAGGCCAGTTTTGAACTCCTGACCTCAAGTGATCTGCCTGCCTTGGCCTCCCAAAGTGCTAGGATTACAGGCGTCAGCCACTGTGCTGGGCCTAGCATGTGCTTTTAGAATGAGAGACCTAGGTTTGAATCTAGCTTTGTTACTGAACAAGTTACTTAACCTGTTTGTGATATGCTTTCTTAATTATTCTAGAAAAAGGAGAGGGTAAGACCTTCCTTCTAGGGTTGGTGTATTAAAGTGTACCAGGTATTTGATATTTAGCTGTATTAAAAAAGGTAGCCTCTATTATTATTATTAAAGCAATTAAAAATAGAGACTTAAGGCTGGGCACCGTGGCTCACGCCTCTAATCCCAGCACTTTGGGAGGTCGAGGCTGATGGATCATGACGTAAAGAGATCGAGACCATCCTAGCCAACATGGTGAAGCCCTGTCTTTACTAAAAATACAAAAATTAGCTGGGCTTGGTGGTGCATGCCTGTAGTCCCAGCTACTTGGGAGGCTGAGGCAGGAGAATCACTTGAACCCGGGAGGTGGAGGTTGCAGTGAGCCAAAATCGCACCATCACACTCCAGCCTGGGTTACAAGCGTAAGACTCCATCTAAAAATAATACTAATAATAATTTAACACCTTTAAACAAGCAGGTGAACAGTTTTTTAAGGCAAATCTCTCTTTGTCTTTACTGGGAAAGTAGTGATCAGTATTGGGTATTTTGTCTGTTTATCTCCACACACAGCCATGTGTGAGGACGAGTACACAAAACAGATTTGCAGATACACCTCTTATATGCAATACTGGTTACCTGTATGTGTATGCTATTTAGTTTTAAAATTACAATTCATATCCTCATTTACTTTTTTCCACCAAGATTATAAATTGGCTTTCAAAGCCTTTAATGCTTAAAAATTTGCTTTTTCTTTGTCCTTCAAGCATTCAAAGATTACCATTGCTTTCTTCAAAACATTTTTAGCTTAGTTGACAAATACCATAAACTTGGAAGGCATACTCTTATTAGAAAGGGTCCCACCTTGTCATCCAGGTGGGAGTGCACTGGTGCTATCATGGCCCACTGCAGCCTCGTCCTGCTAGGTTTATGCAGTCCTCCTGCCTCAGCCTCCTGAGTAGCTGGGACAACGGGCGTGTGCCATCGTGCCTGGCTAATTTAAAAAAAAAGTTTGGTAAAGACAGGGTCTCCCTTTGTTGCTGAAGCTGGTCCTTGAACTCCTGAGCTCAAGTGATCCTCCTCTCAGCCTCCTAAAGTGCTGGCATTATAGGTGTGAGCCCCGACGCCTGGTCGGCATACTGTTGTATAGAGTTGGTTCGTTCGATCCTGGGACATGAAATACTGAAAGGATTTAGTTGTTTTTCTTCTCTAAGACATTTCCTGTGCCTCCCTCCCTACTCCAAGTGTTGCCCAAACTTTGCCATATTTTGCTTGCTTGTTAGGTAGGTTGGAAAAGTCTTTTCTGCCCTCTGTCTTCCCTCCCCTGCCCCACATACCACTCACTCTACCTGGAGGCTGGAGGCCTGCTCAGGAGACAGGGCTTCATGAGGACAGGAGAGAGGAGGGGAACAAACACATGCAACTCATGCAGGGAGCACGGGGCCAGGAGCAACAGGTCCTGGAGAGAAAACACAGGCCTGAGGATGTCACAGACCTGTACGGTTTTGATTTCATTCCTCTAGCAGAGTATTATTTAGAGGTAAATGTTCCTTCTGCCTTGGTTTGGATCACCACTCTATCACAGTCATGCGCCCGTAATGACATTTTAGTCAGCAGTGAAGGTGTTCTCATCAAATTATAATGGAGCTGAAAAATTGCTGTCGCTTAGTGACATCGCAGCCATTAGTAAAGTTGCAGTGCAGCACGTTACTCACATGTTTATGGTGAGCCTGGTGTAAGCAGACCTGCACACCACCAGTGGTATAAAAGTCTAGCACATGCATGCCTGGTATATAATACTTGATAATCTTAAATGACTGTTACTGGCTTCTGTGTTTACCATACTAGACTTCTTACCATTATTTTAGTGTATATGCTTTCTACCTATTTTTAAAAAGCCCTAATTGTAAAACAGCCCCAGGCAGGTCTTTCTGGGGTTACTACAAAAGAAGGCATTGTTATCTCGAGAGATGACAGCTGCATGCCTGTTACTGCCCCTGAAGACCTTCCAGTGGAACAAGACCTGAAGGTGGAAGACAGTGATACTGATGATCCTGACCTTGTGTGGGGCTGGGCTAATATGTGTGTTTGAGTTTTTTTTTTTTTTAAGTCTAAAATGTTTTTTAAAAAAAGTTTTAAAAATCTAAAACTTGTAGAGTAAGGATACAAAGAAAGAAAATATTTTTGTGTAGATGTATCATGTTTGTGTTTTAAGCTGACTGTTACTACAAGAATCAAGTTAAAGTTTATAAAGTAAAAAATTTACAGTAAGCTAAGGTTGGTTAGTTTATTGAAGAAGGAAAGATTTTTGAGAGTAAGTCTATTGTAGCCTAAGTGCACAGTGTCAATGAAGTCTGTAGTAGTGTATGGCCATGACTGAGGCCTTCATATTCACCCACCATTCAGTCACTGACTCACCCAATGCAGTTGCCAGCCCTGCAGCCTGCATTCATGGTAAATGCTCTAGACAGTTCTACCATTTTTAAAATCTTTCATATTTGTACTGTACTTTTTCCATGTTTATTATTTTTTTATTTGTAAATTTTATTTTTTTGACACACAGTTTTGCTCTGTCGCCCAGACTGGAGTGCAGTTGTGCAATTTTGGCTCACTGCAACCTCCGCCTGCCAGGTTCAAGCTATTCTCCTGCCTCAGCTTCCCGAGTAGCTGGGATTACAGGTGCCTGCCACCACACCTGGCTAATTTTGTTTGTTTGTTTGTATTTTTAGTAGAGATGAGGTTTTACCATGTTGGTCAGGCTCGTTTCAAACTCCTGACCTCAGATGATTGATCCGCCCACCTCTGCCACCGAGCCTGGCACCTTTTCTATGTTTAGATACACACATGTGTTACAGTTGTAACTGTGTGCCTCCAGTAAAATGCTATGCAGGTTTGTAGCCTAGGAGCAGTAGGCTACACCCTACAGCCTGCATGCGTAGTAGGCCACACCATCTGTTTGTGCAAGTGCACTCTGTAGTGCTTGCACAGGTTAAAATTGCCTCGTAATGCATTTCCCAGAACATACTCCTCAAGCCATGCATGACTATATTTAATGGCGGACGTCGAACAAGTTATTTAATCTTTGAACCTCACTTCCCTCATTTATAAAATGTGGATGATAATGGGATTGATGCTTTAGGGTTATTGTGAGAATAAGAGAAAATAGTGTGTGAAATGCACTTAGAATAGCTTGTGGATTCAGTAAGAGCACAAGCATTTATGGAATCTAGATTTGAATTCAAATCTGCCTAGTTCCCAAGCCATGTTCTTTTCATCACACCCCAGGACGCACAGCAGTGTGAAGCAGGTTATGCAGGTAGTGACCCCACTTTACTACTGAAGTAGCGGAGAGGTTGAATGAGGTTAAGTGACTACCTAGGATCCTGAAGCCCATCTTCAAGGCAGACCATAAACCGAATGCAGGCTGCTTACTCTCAGTGCAGAGTACTACCTCTTACAATGTCATGTCATGAAGAAAGTTTAATATCTTCAATTATGTGGTTACCTCTTGTCTCATCAACTAGACTGTTAGCTGCTTGGGACTCTTACATCTGTGTGCCATCTGATTATACACGCTTAAATAGTTAGAAATTTGACACTTAAAGGAATAACGATTACTTTAGCATAGTGCCTCAGGTACATGTGTTATCTTGTATGAACATTAGTAATATTATTTCCCCAAATAAATTAATACATATTACGAATTTGGGCATCTGGACCATAAAACAAATATTAAATGTAAAGTTTACACACATATACTTACCATGTGACCCAGCTGTTCTACTTTCAGGTACCAAACGGAAATAAAAACGAATGTCTACACACAGACTATGAAGGAGCTTTAAATGTGGTTAAAGAGGTCAAAGGACTGAATAGATAAGGAACAGAAAAATGAATGTGAATGGGATAAGGAAGTAGTTTGGACTTGGATAGGAATTAATGTTTTTGTTTTGTTTTTTTGAGACGTAGTCTCGTACTATCACCCAGGCTGGAGTGCAATGGTACGATCTCAGCTCACTGCAACCCCTGCCTCCTGGGTTCAAGCAATTCTCCTGCCTCAGCTTTCCAAGTAACTGAGATTACAGGTGCCCGCCACCACGCCCAGCTAATTTTTGTATTTTTAGTAGAGACGGGGTTTCATCATGTTGGCCAGGCTGGTCTCGAACTCCTGACCTCGTGATCTGCCTGCCTCGGCCTCGCAAAGTGCTGGGATTACAGGCGTATGCCACTGCGCCTGGCCCAGGAACTAATCTTTGTAATAGTCTAATGTGGAGAGAAACTCAGTTGAGAAAATTGTTCTGTTTCTAAAATGAAGTCTAAACATATCTGTAGAAGACCCTCAGCATGGCTGGTTGTTAGAGAAATGCAGGTTGAAAACTGCAGTGAGAGGCCCTCCACCCCACCTGAATGTCTGTGATGAAAACGACTATGGATGCTGCAGTGGGTGTGGTGAAGACTGGACTCTCACTCTTGCTGACGGGAATGTCAGGTGGCACATACACTTTGGAAAACAGTTTTGCCATTTCCTAAGAAGTTAAATACACTTTTGGGTATAAACATACTTAGCATGTGACCCAACAGCTTTACTCTTAGGTAGCTATTCAAGATAAATAAAAATAAATGTGTACATTAAGACTTATTCTTGAGTGTTCCAAGCAGCAGTATTTATAATAGCTTCATGCTAGAAACAGCCCAAATGCCTGTCAACTGGTAAATGGATAAACAAAATACTATGCAGTAATAAAAAAGGAATAAAGTACTGATAACATGCTGTATCTGCATGAAAGAATCTCAAAAACATGCTAAGTGAAAGATACCAGGTAGAAAAACTACATATTTTATAATCTTGTTTATATGAAATGTCCAGAAAAAAGAGGAGATTGGTGATTGCCTGTGCCTAGAGGAAATATACTAACAAAAAAAAAAAAAACAAAATATAAAAATAATGGTAAATTATCACAGAACAAAGCAATTAGAAATTAGCAATTGTAGCAATTAGCAATTCCAGGCTCTATACCATATGCCGCGTGGTATTTAAGGAGATCTTTCCTCTGTGGCTGGTTGTAACTCGCATCTCCAAGCCCCATGTGAGCGCTGGAATTGTCTAGCTTACATGAGGTTCTTCAGTACTAGTTGCTTGCTGGTGATTTTGCTGGAGTCTCACCTCCTGCATGTGCTGTTTATTCAGCCAAAGATCAAAGGGCGCCTGAGCAGATTCCTGGAGTTCTCCCTCTGCATTGCTTCCTTCTCCCTGGCCAGCAGACTCCAGCTGCCTCAGCTTCTCAGGTCTCTAATGCCCAGCAACTCTGTTCTGGCCACCAGGCTCTGGCTTGGGTTCCCCCTTCTTGGCCCATGGTCTGGAAATTGTCTATAGGCAGAAAACCTGGCCAGTCGAAGGGCTCACTTCCCTCCTTCTCATTCTCTCAGGAATCCTCATTTTCCTCTGCCTGTTGTCCATTGTCTGAACATGTTTGCTCCAGGTCTTTTGTCCGGTTTTCTTGCTGTTTATGGCAGAAGAGCTAGCACCAGTGGTTCTGTCATGGCTGGGGCTTCACGCTTATGGTAAATGCCTTGTCTGATGCCTGTGGCGAACAATCAATGGAAGTCAGTGCTCTCTACAGGGCTCCTACCTGCAAATGGTGCTTTTGTGCAGATGAGAGGAAGGCGACCCCTCCGGCCAGACCAATTGGAAGAAGGCACCACTTCTGAGCTGTCTTAGTTTTATGGAAAGCACATGGTGCCTTTTTCTTTGTGCCACTCCTTGGCTATGACCCTTTCCTGCCTGGCCATTTGGCAGGGGCTGCTTTTTAGCCCCCACTCTGCCCTGGGTCAGGTGCCGCTGTGAAGGACACAAACCTGCACGCCCTGGCCAGGTGGTCTCACTTTACCAGGTACCTCTTCTCCTGCAGCAGCATTTAGCGTGTCAGTTGCTGAAGGGAAAACAAATTAACCCTGTTATCCTTGAACCCATTTGTGCTCTTTTTTGCTCGACTTGTGGCTCATATGTTGGTGAAAACTCTGAAATGTTCTTCTTTGGTATTTCTCTTTCAAAAGATGGGTTGAAGAAATTTGGCTAAAAGTTAAAGGAAAAGGAGCAGGAAAAAGGGCATTCATGTTATTTTATTTTGAATCACCATGGAAATAAAAAGTCTCAGGATCCCATCTTAACACCTTACGACCAAGTATTTCCTTGTTGGTTCTCATATTGAAACAAATGTCTTCTGCCATACACTTTTGGTTTCTATGAAACAAAACAAAAAATGGAGCCCTATAAATTCTTGGGAAGAAGATGCTTTCTTGGGCTCATGATTTGGAAACAATAAGGCTGGAAGGAAGTGGCATTGGGTGTGTTTGGGTGTGATCTCACCTGAAAAAGGGCAGAACACTCCTGCTCGTGTGTCTGGACAGTCAGCTCTTCCATCTTCTAGTCGTTTTTAGAAACAGTGAAGCCTGTAGCCCTGTCTCTGGTTGGGAGATCTGTAGGACTGTCTGTGTGCTCTGGAAAGGCATCTGGAATTCAAGTGTTCTGGACAGTTTACATAAAGGTATACTGAATGTCAATCCTGTGAACTTTTACAACCATTTTAGATATTTTTAGATTGTGTCTCCTCCCATCCCTTACCCTCTGTCTCTAATTAAATTTCCCATTCCTTTCTTGATCCATGGTAGTCTGACTACTCTTCCCACCACTTCCCTGCTCTCATGGGGTGGATCAAGGATCATTTTTCTTTCTTTCTTTCTTTCTTTTTTTTTTTTTTTTGAGATGGAGTCTGGTTCTGTTGCCTAAGCTGGAGTGTAGTGGTGCAATCATGGCTCAGTATAGCCTCAACCTCCAGGGCTCAAGTGATCATCCTGCCTCAGTCTCCTGAGTAGCTGAGAATACAGATGTGTGCATCACCATATCCAGCTACCTTTTTTGTTTTTTTTTTTTTGTAGAGATGGGGTCTCACTTTGTTGCCCAGGCTGGTCTTGAACTCCTGGGCTCAAGTCATCCTCTCAACTCGGCTTCCCAAAGTGTTGGAATTACAGGCATGAGCCACCACATCCAGCCAGTGATCCTTTAAGTGATCACCCTCGAGTTTTTTGTGCCCTAGCTGCTAGTTCAGAGTGTAGTTGATGCTCACCATTTAGCTGTGTGCCCAACGCTTGTGCCACTTCCCATTGGTTAGCTGTGAGGCAACAGAAGCACCTTAAGAGACTGTCACACAGATACGCTTAGTCACACCCTGCCTGGAGAGGAGAGTCAGGAATCGTCACACAGAATCACAGGAGGTGAACTCAACAAATAATTAAAGCAGCTCTTAGAATTGGTCTTTGGAAACTAGAGACCCAAGCCCACTGTGCTACTCCCATTTCACTGGCCTTTGTGACATTGGTCACTCAGGCCACTGTAGGATGGTGGGAGGAGCTTGTTCCTTGGATTTCTGAGTCTTAGGTAGTTTAGATGGCTATGTGAGCTGCAGAGAATAAATGAGATGTGGCTGAGTCCAGATCAGAATGCAGAGACACAGATGTAGGGAGCGTTCTTTCCCTCCATGAGCCTATTCTTTCTGTAGCCCAGGTACTACTGTCCATGGCACCTTCTCTATCCAAACTCTCAGCTCCCAGTGATGCCTCTCGTCTCGCTTTATTCCTCCTTTGGCAGTTCCTTTTCAGTATCTTTTGAAGTTACCTTATTGTAGAAACCTACACTTGCAAGTTAATGTTACTATTCTGTTGGTGTCTTACATTTACATTTGGTCGTCAGAGGTTCTATTTCTTATCTCAGGTGTTACGTAATTGCCCTATGGAAATAAACTAAGACCACACAAATGAGAACAGAAACTATTTAACCACAGTGCACTCCAGCAAGGGAGTTGCCATCATCACTTTCGTCTGGCAGGTGCACGAGGCAGGTGGGGGCATGGGGAACTTTAGTGGAGAAAAGGAAGGCATCCAGGGTTCTCTGAGAGGAGACTGTTGACTGGGGGAGCTGGAAGCAGGCTAATAGAAGTCGTTGTTGTTGGTGATTATTGAAAGGGAACATATTTGACTTTCTCTGGCTGATTCTGAGTTGCAAGCAGGGACACAAAATAAGGGAGCTGAGAGTCAGTGTCCAACTCTGATGGGCCATTGGCTGAGGTTGTGAATCAGAGCTCTGGTCCAATGCGGTCTGGCCTTTGTCTGTTTGAATATTCAGTCTCTCCCAAGCCAATGCTGATCCAGGACACAGAGCCTCATAGTTGATCATGAATTGTCTCCAGGAGTATTTTTTCTTAACTTTTTTTGGGTTATAGACTCTAGACTCTTTTAAGAATCTGAAAGCTATAACTGCTTTGCCCAGAAAAAAACCAAAACACAGTAGCAAGGACTTACAGACCCACTGAGGCCCAACCAGGGACCCCAGATCTCATTTCATTTATACATATTTAACAATTTTGTCTTTTCTTGTGACTATGATGCATCATTATTCCATATGAAGTTTAAACTGTTACCTATTTCTTATACCTTAGAAGTAATTGCCAATAGTAGATAATGCAAATATGTTTAAATAGCACTACTTTCATCCTATACCAGGAAGGTGATACATTAGGGGAGTCAGTATTCTGTGATACCAATGAGTAACTTCATTAAGCACCAAAAAGGGTACTTTTTGGGTCATTTCAGCTAATTTTCATTTTTATTTAATTTTGATTTATAAAGTTTTCTAAGATCTTATTTCCCTGCCATCAGAAGAAGTTAACAGAGTGTCATGGCTTAGCTTCCTTTTTATGATGAACTGCAAATACAGGATTTTCTGATCTTGAGATGTTTGACTGAGTGGATTGTCAGCTCCTTGAGGGCAGGGACTTGTGCCTGTTCTGCAGCCTCTCAGGAAATGTTGAAATGAACACTTGAGGGCTCTTCTCACACGGTGCCTGCCTCAGACTGCCTGCCATGCTTTCCTTGTTCACCTTCCTGTCTTCATTTTTTGAGCAGTAACTGTGGGCTTCCATCTTAGTAAGCCGTCAAGTCAAACTCCCCAAACTCTAAGGTTGTTAAAAGCAGATGAACCAGCTTCTTCTGGTCTGTAACCTTACATTAAGTTACACCTGGCCTCTTCTTTAGAGAAAAGCATGGATTCTGTTTTTCTCCATCTCTGAAAGCATTTTTTTTTTGCTTTTGATTCAAATATATTCTGAATAGTTGATAAATGGAATTCAAGTCTTTGGATAAAAAGATGTATTAATGCATCTGTTGAAACTTTTTTTTTGGATGAGTATCAGGACCCTAGGAGAACTATAGCAGCCATAGGGACAACACGAATTGGGACTGAACAGTTTAGACAAGCCTGTCATTTCATGTCAAAGTGCAACAAGCATTTTGGAGTGCCCACCAGATGATGTCAGGCAACAGGAAAGAAATGCGTTCTGTGTCCTCAGGGATCTCACAGTCACAGAGAGGGCAATATAGCTGTGATACTTCCTTAGAAAAGACCCAAGGGACTTAGAATTCCCTAGTAGGGGACAGAGAAGGTCACTTTTGTTTTGAAGGAGAAGTCAGCTATCACCAGGCCCAACAGTGGGAGAGACACCTTGGTAACCGAAAGACAGAAGTGACCGAGACTGCAGGACGGAAGTGACTGAGTAGTTCAGTGGCGGCATAAGCATAGCTGTAGGAGATTGAGGCTGGAGGGCTGGGGGAGGGGGTGGTGTTATGAAGAGCCTTGCTGGCTTAAGGAGTTACAGTTTCATCTGGGAGCGAGTCGGGAGCCAAGAGGGAATTGAGGCCAAATTCTGACCACCACACACACGTCAGTGTGTGATTTAGATGCATGCTTGAGTGAGAGCATAGCTAGGAAGGTTCGTGTAGATCAGGACGGTATGAAGCAGGGCAGCGTTGGGCCCCACCAGCCACGTGGCCCACTCCCTTGCTTCCACTTGGTCACCATCAAATGTCAGTTCAGCAAGGCTTCTCTAGACAACCGTGTTTAAAATTTCCACCCACCTCCACTTCCCACAAACCCTGTCCACCTTTGCTGCTTTATTTTTTTCCTTAGCACCTATTACATGACATATTCATTCATTCATTCATTCATTGATTCATTCTGTTTTTCAGGGCAAGATTTTTGTCCTATTTTTTCAGGCTGTCTTTTCAGGGCTTAGGTTAGTGCTTGGCACAGCAGACTTTAAATATTTGCTGAATGAATGTCGGAAGGAAAAAGGGGGGTTGGGGTTGTGAGACATTTCAAGGTGAAAATCATATCTTGGGACGGGGATAAAGAACGCCATCTTCAGTCAGTTAACTAAGCCCTTTATTCCCTTGGAAGTAGTGAAATAGGTAGTGAAGCAACTTCTGGAAATTCAGTTTTCATTCAGGTTAAGGAAATCTTTGCTAAGCAGTCAATTTGGGGTGTAATTATAGTAAATTTCAGTTTCTTTCAACCCACTGGGTGACTTAACCCCAAACATTGCATCATGAGACAGAATGACAATAATGATGGCATCTAACATTTATCAAGCATGCATCAACATACATGTGCCGGGCACTTCACATGTTTTTTTTTTTCTTCTTTTAAATTTTTTTTTCATAGAGATGAGGTCTCACTCTATTGGCCAGGCTGGTCTGGAACTCCTGAGCTCAAGTGATCCTCCCCTCTTGGCTTCCTCAAGTACTGGGGTTACAGACATGAGCCACCATGCCCCCATGCCTGGCCTCTTTTTTTTTCTTTTTAAAGATGGGGTCTTGCTGTGTCACTCAGGCTACAGTGCAGTGGTGTGGTCATAGCTCACTACAGCCTCCATCTCCTGGGCCGAAGTGATCCTCCTGCCTTGGCCTCCCAACATACTGAGATTACAGGTGTGAACCACTGTACCCAGACGGGACTGTAGACCTTGAATGTGTGGCCTCTGGTTTGGAGATAGAGAGAGAGAAAAGGTGAAGGGCTGGGGGAAATTAGTTCATTTCATATTCAGTGAACACTTTCCCTAGTTCAGTCTAATCAAGGAGAAATTCACTCATGTTAATCTGATCAAGAAACACAATGGAAAATACGGATTTATTAAATGGAAAACCACAAATACTGAGATAAATCAAAGTAATAAGCTTTCTTTGCTTGTAGTCTAAGAATATCTTAGTAATCTGTCTTTTTTTTTTTTTGGCCTGTGACCCAAGGCCAGATTCCTGGCCCAGGGCCTCAGGTCAATAATACATTCTAATAATCTCTTCATGTAGAATACCTTGAAGTTATTTGAGTATGCCATGATTAAAATGAATATATATTACTCTGTGGATGTGGGATATGAAATATATATGCTTCACACAAAAACCTCCACAAATGAGTCAGTATTCTTTGGCCAGATTTAAACTTTTTTTGTCTCCTTCCTTTTAAATTTTTATAGAGATGGGGTCTTGCAGTGTTGCCCAGGCTGGTCCTGAACTCCTGGACTCAAGCAATCATCCCATCTTAACCTCCTGAGTAGCTGGACTGCAGGCACACACCACTCTACCGAGCTAGATTTAAGCTTTCTTACGGTGAAAGTGGACAATTTTTATTGAGTGTATTCTTTGAATTCTGCTATCCTAGTATGTGACAGTTTGAAATGACTGAATATTCTTGTCAGAGTCTTCATATTCTGAAAGTCCTATGATTGTAAAATACAGTAGTTGTGGTTCAGTGGCCGTATTGCTCGGAAACCCCTCTGTTCTCAACCAGTTGCTATTTATGTGGGCGGAAGATTCTAATAGAATGGGATTGTCAAACTTTTTTCTTCGTTTAAAGAAGTTTTCTCCAAGGACTGTAAGTTATGGGTAACTACCGACTGTCCTGCGTGGGATTGGACACAGATGTCTCCTCTTTTCAAATAACCTTCCTTTTCTACCTCCCCTGCCCATCTACCTTTTGGGGTAATTGGTACCACTCAGTTTCAGTATTTTCTTGTATTCTGTGGGTGCATTTTCTGTCTTAATGTCATGTGTTTCAGTTGTAAATATCTCCAAGTTTCATTGAACGTGGAATTTTTATTTCTTGTGTACTTTGTTTTGGGCATGATTTTAGAGAGGATGGTGGAGGAAGTGGTTTTATTCTCTCCATAATACTTCTTCAAGAGTAACGTAAGGATGTTTAAGAAACATAGTATCTAGGGAACGCATGATTAAACTGAGAGGATAAATGAATAGGAGTTAGACTCTAGAGTCCAAGACAGAAAGAGTCCTGTACGAAAGCCCTGGGACTAGAACGTGGGTACCCAGGTCAGTCCCACGTGGGTGAAAGGAAGACCAGTTTAAGATGTAACTGGAGATAGAGACAGGGGCCAGGTCACCTAAACAGCTTAAGAATTGTTTGTGGAATAAGCAAAAAACCTTGTGTTGGACATTCCCATAAACAAATAACACTTTCTCCTTCAGAAGCTTACGGTCTAGGTGAAATGACATATACAAGTTTATTCTATCATGAGACAAACTTAGTGGTCCTACATAAGCAGTAGAAACAGTTTGGGCTTTATGTAGGAATTGGGAAAGGAAATCACTTCTGTATCGGGTTCTCATGGAAGGATGCTTGAGGGAAATAAAATGTAATCTGAGCCTTTCTCTTGTGGGTGGGCCTTAAGCAAGCAGAGTTGCTGGGGGGAATGGAGTTATCTAGGTATAGGTATATGGGGTACGGGGTGGGAGTGGCAAGGGTGTGTTGGGGGAGATGGCGCCTGAGCCTCCAGTGGTCCACAGGTGGCACTGATAGGGATGTCCAGCGCAACTTGTCGAAGGCTCACTGCTCCTTGTTTTCAGTGAAAAGAGTTGAACCATGAATCCAAGGCAGCTTCACGTTGCTTATGCCAATTCTCAGCAGGTGCTTTCTGCTCTCCCCTTAGGCATTCCACTGCTAGGGGAACTGGCTGTCTCTTGAAGCAGTGTTAATTATTCTTATACTAAAGAAATAACCCACTTTCTGTGATCCCAGCCCTTTGGGAGGCTGAGGTAGGCAGATCACCTGAGGTCGGGAGTTCGAGACAGCCTGGCCAGCATGATGAAACCTTGCCTCTACTAAAAATACAAAAATTAACTGGACATAGTGGTGGGTGCCTGTAGTCCCAGCTACTCTGGAGGCTGAGGCAGGAGAATCGCTTGAACCCCGGAGGCGGAGGTTGCCATGAGCCAAGCCTGGGCGGCATAACAAGACTTCATCTCAAAACAGTAACAACAAGATAAAGAGATATCCCACTTGTGGTAACTTTCTCCAGTAGATCTTATCGAATGCAGCCCTGGATGTGACCTAAAACAAGTCAGCTCCCTGCCAGGTGTGAGTCCCCTCAGCTCAGAGAGTGGGCAACCTGTCTTCCTCTCATCTTGCTGGCTCTAGCTTCAGGCATGGCCACTTCCTTCACTGGTAGTGTTCAAGCCCCTCCGCCTCCTGAATGCTGTTATTCTCCAGTCATACTCGACTTCATCAATGTTGCTGTTAGAATTTATCCTGCAAAATTGGGTGGAAAATTCTAAATGTTGAGGACACAATGAACAGGGCCTTGTGTGATATTTGTACTTCTTACGGAGAGTTGGCGGGAGTAAGCAAACATTGCGAAGCTCCCATTGTGAGTGTAGTCACTTTCTAAATTTCAAGTCAGCTTGGCTTCGTTCCGTATGTGGAAAGTACATTGCAGGAGGAATGACAAAGAAAAAAACTGAGGCTCATCACACAGATTGTTGTTTGGTTGCTGGTACTGCCAGCTAAGTTCAAAAAGGCAACAATATCATGACGTAGTATGGCTGGATTAGAATAAGCTCTTTGTGATGTATACATCCGTTACACAGTGGGTTGGGGTGGGGTCTTGTTGAAACAGATTCCAAATATTTTGTGAAGATTTCAGCAACTCAATCATTTAGAGTTAAAAGAGGTGATGGGATTTAGATTCAATATTTGATTTTGGTTGTTGACAAGAGTAATTGATCTGTAACTTTGCATTCTGTTGACAGTGTTTTATGTTTTACTACCGTGTGGTTTATTTTGGGACCCAATATCAATTTTTTTTGTGTCATGGAGAGAAGTATTAAAACATCTTCTGAGATGATCACTTTATAAAATTTCTTCTTCATATTTTGGCATGCTAGAGATTACAAATATAATTTGATTTCTTTGTATGATGTGATTTGTTATATGAGAAGTGAGCAGCAGCCCCCAATCTAGATCAGTAAAAAGGAGGAAGAGGTTAGTTTATTCATAGATAACTCTGTTTTTATCCCAGATATGCAACCATATCATTTGTTGTTTCCCAGGCTGCCTTTTTCCCCAAAAGCACATTCCTCCGTGGTGATCCACCTGCACTGGGGAGGTCTCAAGTAACTCAACAGCCACCATTTGGGAGGTAGTAATTGTTGCAGGCAAGAATTACAAATGGGTGCTAAAATTCATGGGTGAAAGTATAGTGAGAATTAGAGTGTTTACATAGTGTCAAAGTTTATCCCCCAATGATTCTTACTAGTTACAAAGGAAAAACTAGTAATTTTTCCGTGGGAAACCTCATAGATGGCCTTGACCAAGTGATCAGAATGAACACAATCCACAATGGAACATGCACGTCATATGCCTCCTGGTAGAACGCACCAGGGAGGGTGCAGTGTTGTCACTTCTGTGGTAGGGTTGCCAAATGCGTAATCTGGATTTAGTCAGGAGGAAGCATTAGGCAAACCCAGATTGAGTGACATTCTACAAAATAAATGGCCAGCCCTCTTCAAGTGCCAGGGTCATGAGAGACAAACTGCGCCAGGTTGGAGGAGACATGACAAGTATCTGTAACACAAGGTCTTGGACCAAAAAAAGGATATTAATGGGGGGAGCTGGCAAAATTTGGAGGAGCTTGGCTGTAGGTTATTTAATAAACTGTGTTGCTGGTTAATTTCCTGGTTTTGGCCATTGCAGCTGTAGTGATATAAGAAACATTTGGGGAACGTTAACATTTGGGGAAGCTTGGAGAAGAAGGGTGTACAGGAATTTTCTGGTACTATTTGTGGAGCTTTTTCTGAGTCTGAAAGTATTTCAAAATGAAGTTAAGCAACAACAACAACAAAAATAATTCAACTCAGCTGAGAAATTACAGCTTTAGTGCTTGTACTTTGAGACATTTCTGTGGATTGGTCAGCAGCTGGTTTTGCTTCCTGAATCTCCACGGTGATCTGAATAGTTGAGGTTTCTAATTAAGGGACCTTGGGATGAGTTAGACATGGCTGTATTGAATTGCAGCTACACTCTGACAAGGTTTTGTTTAATTAATTTACTTATTTTTGTACAGGGCTGTAATTACATCTTTGGGTGTCCCATGCCTGTGCAGGTTATTTGAGCTTTACTGTCATAGCCACCAGAATCCCTAGCTGCAAACTTAGCTCTGTAATTAATTTACTGGTTTGTTTCTGTTTTTATTATGATGATGTGAATTCAGGTTAGTTCCATGGATTCTTCTGCTATGTGTCATATGTTAGTGAATTTCATACTTGTTGTTTGTCTCTTAGGAAGAGTTGATACTTTTTGTATAAAAACGTTTTATTTAAACTGGAAATGTCATATATTTTCCCCTCACAAAAGACATTTTGGAGTTTCTATAAATACAGTGAAAAGTAAATGTACTCTGGCATAAGCACCAAGTGCTAACCTTTTATTAGATAATCATTGGAATGGGAGAAATTAATACATTGGGAAATGTTTCTGTTAGCAGGAGCAGTGGTTAAAGTGTGACTCACAGATTGTTAAGTTGAGAGTGTTTTGATCAGTGTGGGCAAGAGTGTAGACTTTGGGAGTCAGAAGACCTAGTTTTCAATCCCAGATCTATCCTGCTTATTACAGGTTGAGTATCCCTTATCCAAAATGCTTGGAAAGTGTTTTGGATTTGGATATATTTTTTTTTAAATTTTGGAATACTTGCTTTATACTTATACAATGACCATTTCCTTTGAACATGACCATTTGAGCATCATGTTGGTGCTCAAAATGTTTCCGATTTTGGAGCATTTCAGATTTTGGATTTTCAGATCAGGGATATTCAACCTGTCGTATGAACTAAGCGGGTTGACTTTTCTGAGCCTTATTTTTTGCATCTGTAAAACTGGAGTCCTAATAGTATCTCGCAAAGTTATTGTGAGAAAGGAGTGATGTAGTATGCAATGCACCTGGCCTGAAGTGGGGCCTTTCATCCATGTTGAATTCTCTTCTTACCTCCCTCTAGGTTTATAACAAATATATCTGCAATTAATGAGAATCTGCTTTTTTTTTTATAAAGACCATAAAAAGATGATAGCATGTCAGTAACCTCTTCAGTATTTCAGAAATCTTTTTTTTTTTTAATTTTCAAAAACTTGTTTCTATCTTTGAAAACATTTTATTTATTTTTATTTTAATAGCTTTTGGGGTATAAGTGATTTTTGGTTACATGGATGAGTTACATAGTGGGAACTTCTGAGATTTTAGTGTATCCCTCACCTAAGTAGTGTACATTGTATCCAGTATGTAGTCTTTTTATCCCTCACCTCCTCCCACTTCCCATGTTCTGAGTCTCTAAAGTCCATTATATCACTCTGTATGCCTCTGCATGCTCATAGCTTAACTCCCACGTGTGAGTAAGAACATGAAATATTTGGTTTTCCATTCCTGGGTTACTTCATTTAGAAGAGTGGCTTCCAGCTCCATCCAAGAGTGCTGCAAAAGACATGATTTCATTCCTTTTACAGCTAAGTAGTATTCCATGGTATACATATATACTACATTTTCTTTATCCACTTATTGGTCAGTGGGCACTTAGGTTGGTTCCACATCTTTGCAGTTGGGAATTGTGCTACAATAAGCGTACGTATGCATGCGTCTTTTTCACATAATGACTTCATTCCTTTGGGTATATACCAGTAGTGGGACTGCTGGATCGAATGGTCTATCTACTTTTAGTTTCTTAAGAAATCTCTGGCTGGGGGAAGAGAATCCAAGATGGCAGATTAGACACAACTCCAGCGCACAACACCCAGAGAAAGAGACGCAGAAACCCAGAGATTTCCTAGCTCCAACCGAGGTACCAGTGCATTTCAACGGGTCTGGTCCGAGGGTGAGCAAAGCCCGCTCAGGACAGACCGAGGCAGGGAGGGGTGCTGCTTCACAGAGAAAGTGCATCTGACTGGCGAGTCGGAGGCTCCACCTCTGGCGCTCCGAGCGCTTCCCCCAAAGCCTCAGCAATACACAGAACAGGGGATCTTTGCCAGTCAAGCGCTGGGAATTACAAGTGCGGAGTTGAATAAGAGTCTGCAGACCGAGCTATCGTCCCTTCTCCCCGCCCAGAGAGAGAGAGGGAGCTGTAAACAGGAGCAGCTGGGCGGCCCCTACCCCATGACCAGAGAGAGAGAAAGCTGAAAGGGAGAGACTGCTGGGTGCGGCTGGGCGAGTCCCTAACCTTCCCTACAAACCCCAGAGGGCTGAAGCTCTGACTCTAGTGGGTTGCGTAGCCAGTGCCACAGTCTGAGAAGAACCCTGAATGATGCAGCCCAGTGGAGGAAGGGCACAACCCACCACTAGAGGGGTGGGACCCACTAGAGGGGTGGGACTGGGCTACATGTTTTAACAAAAAACACAGGAAGCCTATGTAGCAACAGGACAGCACCCAGCAGCACCTACAGGTCAGTGGAAGAGGCGGGCCTAATCTCCCAGCATAAACAAAAAAGACACAGGAAGCTTCCCTAGTAACCTGAAGGAGTCCCTAGAAACCCAGTAGCGCCCCCACAGGCAGACAAGTGACCTCATCAAGCAGCTCTCTGACACCACAGCCAGGTAAATCCATAAAGATGGGAAAAAACCAGCGCAGAAAAGGCGAAACCATCAAAGACCAGGACACCTCTTCTCCTTCAAGGTATCACAACTTCTCAACAACACAGGATCACAACTTGACCAAGAAGGAGTGCGAAGAATTGACGGAAACAGGATTCAGAAGGTGGATAATAACAAACTTCTCGGAGCTAAAGGAACACGTTCTAACTCAATGCAAAGAAACTAAAAACCTTGAAAAAAGGTTAGACGAAATGCTAACTAGAATAACCAGCTTAGAGAAGAACAGAAATGACTTGATGGAGTTGAAGAACACAGCACGAGAACTACATGAAGCAAACACAAGTTTTAATAGCTGAATCGATCAAGCAGAAGAAAGGATATCAGAGATTGAAGACCAACTCAATGAAGTAAAAAGAGAAGGCAATACAAGAGAAAAAAGAGTGAAAACAAATGAACAAGCCTCCAAGAAATATGGGATTATGTGAAAAGACCTAATCTACGCTTGATCGGTGTACCTGAATATGACAGGGAGAATGAATCCAAGCTGGAAAACACACTTCAGGATATTATGCGGGAGAACTTCCCAAGCCTAGCAAGGCAGTCCAAATTTCAAATTCGAGAAATACAGAGAACTCCACAAAGATATTCCTCAAGAAGAGCAACCCCAAGGCACATAATCATCAGATTCACCAGGGTCGAAATGAAGGAAAAAATGCTAAGGGCAGCCAGAGAGAAAGGTCAGGTAACCCACAGAGGGAAGCCAATCAGACTCACAGCAGATCTCTCGGCAGAAACCCCACAAGCCAGAAGAGAGTGGGGGCCAATATTCAACATCCCTTAAAGAAAAGAACTTTCAACCCAGAATCTCATATCCAGCCAAACTAAGCTTCATAAGTGAAGGAGAAATAAAATCCTTTACTGTCCAATCATTGAGAGATTTTGTCACCACCAGACCTGCCCTACAAGAGCTCCTGAAAGAAACACTAAGCATGGAAAGGAACAAGTATCAGTCACTGCAAAAGCAAACCAGTTGGCAAAGACCAAAATGCAGTGAAGAAAATGAGTCAACTAATGAGAAAGAAAACCAGCCAGTAACAAAGGCAGGATCAAATTCACACACAACAATATTAACATTGAATGTAAACAGCCTAAACGCCCCAATCAAAAGACACAGACTGGCAAAAAAACTTTTGCAATCTACCCATCTGACAAAGGGCTAGTATCCAGAATCTACAAAGAACTAAAACAGATATACAAGGAGAAAACAAACAACCCCATTCAAAAGTGGGCAAAGGATATGAACAGACATTTTTCAAAAGAGGACATATATGAGGCCAACAAACATATGAACAAATGCTCATCATCACTGGTCATTAGAGAAATGCAAATCAAAACCACACTCAGATATCATCTCACACCAGTTAGAATGGCGATCATTAAAAAATCGGGAGACACGCCGGGCACGGTGGCTCACGCCTGTAATCCCAGCACTTTGGGAGGCCGAGGCAGGCAGATCACAAGGTCAAGAGATCGAGACCATCCTGGTCAACATGGTGAAACCCCGTCTCTACTAAAAATACAAAAATTAGCCGGGCATGGTGGCACGTGCCTGTAGTCCCAGCTACTCGGGAGGCTGAGGCAGGAGAATTGCTTGAACCCAGGAGGCGGAGGTTGCGGTGAGCCGAGATCGCGCCATTGCACTCCAGCCTGG
>PVKV010021475.1:0-37465 GCA_004027835.1 Alouatta palliata
TCGCTCTTGTTACCCAGGCTGGAGTGCAATGGCGCGATCTCGGCTCACCGCAACCTCCGCCTCCTGGGTTCCAGCAATTCTCCTGCCTCAGCCTCCCGAGTAGCTGGGACTACAGGCACGTGCCACCATGCCCAGCTAATTTTTGTGTTTTTAGTAGAGACGGGGTTTCACCATGTTGACCAGGATGGTCTCGATCTCTCGACCTCGTGATCCACCCGCCTCGGCCTCCCAAAGTGCTGGGATTACAGGCGTGAGCCACTGCACCCAGCCCAAATTGCATTCTTACATATTATTTTGTTTAGAAAAATAAAGAAGCATCCTTGGATGGAATCTATTTGCTATAGAAGGCATGGTGTATTGTAAATAACAGTTCTTGTCAAAATGGAGGTAAAATTCATATGGAGGGACAAGGAAGTAAGGTGACCCCCAAAACATTTTTCTGGCCAGGCAGGGTATTTTTAAACAGACAGAATTTAAGATAGAAAGCTCTTGCTGCTGGGGCACCAAACACTCAGAAGTGCCATTCCTGGCACTACCCTCTCAATGCACCTGGGACAGACATCGTTTAAAGTCTTAAAGATTGTAAACAGCTTCAGGTTCTGAATTCTATATACAAATATTAATATTATGAACTATATACAGATAAGGATCATTAAGCTCTATTTTTATTTATTAAAACAAAATAACCTCAGCTAGGAATAACCTTCCATTTTGCCCTCCAGGTTATATTAAGGATATAAAAATGTTTACATTATCAAACTGCTTCAAAATGAGAATCTGTACAAATATCATGGTAATAATTGGTAATCATCGCAATCTCATGTAAGTTTTAAAAATCATCTCATTATTTTAGCAGTTTTTCACATTATAAAATCTGGTCTTCCATATATATGTCTGTTCATGCTTTCCCACTTCCCATATTTTTACCTTAAAATTAGGAAAAGCAATTATGTGACAATCTGGATCTAACTGTTTACAAGACATTTAGCACATTTTGGCTCAGAGAAGAACAATCCAGTGCTTAAGCCCTAATTGCAGCTCCAGGGTCTTTGAACAAAATTTACCATGATGAGAGTCACAGAGCTTCACAGCTCAACAGCCCAAAGTAAAAGAAGAAAAATAGCTGGAAAAGAAGAAGTGAAGAAAAAATAACTGACTAGGAGTAGAATAGTAAATTTTGTTTCTTCTTTTAACACAGCCAGGGGCTAACCAAGAACTCTGCTGTATGTTAAGAAATGCTCTGAAAGGAAATGTTTTGCCTCCAACTATGAAACTGATTGGTGTTCTTAAAAACCTGGAAGAATCTTTTCTAGCACTGTAAATGTTATTGGGGTGGGGGAGATATTCAGAAAGGGAAATTCTCAAGAAAACATTTTTCTTGATTTTCTTTTCCAAGTGCAGGCAAGCTAGAACATGTAAAGAGGAAAATATGTGATCTGCACATTCCACTTACAGAGTACATACGTGTTATGAAATAAGGATCCAGATTCTGCAAAAGAATTTCTAGGCAATCGCAAAGTGTTGATTGAAATCTATTTTGTTCTCCAAGTCACAGCAGCATTAGAGCTGTATCAACCAGATGCAGTGGACAACTCCCCTTCCGGCGACCCTCTCCTGCAGTGTCTGAAACCATAGGAACAGATACTCATTTAGGAGCTTCATAAAATATTCCATGCTTCGTAAAAGTAAATACAAACATTAAAACACCCAACCCATAAAAGCTTTTCTGTGAAGAGGGAGAGCTATGATAATATGGTACATATAGAAAGTTTTCTGGTGATTTTCCATGCGTAAAAGTTATTAAAAAATACTAAAATGTAAAGGCTCATAATATTCCCCCCATCTCCTTGCCACCCTCAGTTGATTCCTACCAGTTCCCCCACACACTTCAAGAAAATCACTTGATATTGCCTACTTAGCTTCTGCCTGCCTTTCCTGAACACCAAATAGAAAAAGAACAAAATCCATAAACAATCCCTCCCCGCAAAAAAGGGTGAAACACACCAAGGGACACTGCATTGCCAGGGGATATAATGTGTCAAAGGGCTGAAACGTTAGAGTGATGAGAGAGAGTTCACTGGGGCTGAAACGTTAGAGTGATGAGAGAGAGTTCACTGGGGCTGAAACATTAGAGTGATGAGAGAGAGTTCACTGGGTAAGATGACTGGGATGGAATGCTATCAAAGAGAAAGTTCTAGGCTAGGAGAAAGGAAGGTTTCTACAAAGTGGGAATGCTAGAAACGAGAGAGGTTAAGAAGAGTTGTTATAGAGCAACTATATGACACCCCTTTAAATGTTTTCAAGAGATATGAGTAAAGATTGAGATTTCTTTGGGGACTACTGTGCATCTTTAAAAGCAACCCAGCTCTGATCTGTTCACATTGGACTTGACTTTATAAGAGTAGCCCAGAGAAAAAAATGAGAATACTGTGTACAAATTTCTCTTTTTCTTTGATTACCAAAAATTCAATAAGGCAAGTTTGATGCCTTTGTTTATATTTCTTAGTGCGAATACTAAGTACAATGTGCAGAATCATGCACGTTGGATAGTTCAGAGCCATTTTCTCTAAATGTGTTAAAATGGAAAAATGCTCTTTTTTCATTCAGACTTCAAATAGTTTATGTTTTTCTTTATTAGTGGAAAATTTGCTAGAAAAAACAAGTTTATAAAGCCATCTAAATGGGTAAAAATGAATACAAATAACTAGCTGGGTGTGAGAATGGTACCACCCAAGCCAAAAGTCTCCTCCCTGGAGGTAAGATAGATGTTTGGTAGATAACCATGATAATCACCTCTCAAGTCCTCCTTCAATGTGCTGGACACTGCATTGTATGGACTCCCCACCAAAAATCCCATCTGTGAATATGTTTGTGAATGACTTTATTTTAGGATCTTTGTACATATAATCAAGTTAAGATGAGGTTATAATTGATTAGAAAGGTCTCTAATCTCATGACTGGTATCTTTATAAAAAGAGAAACGTTTGGAGACAGACACACAGAGAGAATACCATATGATGATGGATGCAGAGTGATGGATCTACAAGCCAAGGAAATCAAGGATTGCTGGCAACCACCAGAAACAAAGAGAAAAGCACAGAACAAATTCTCCTTCACAGCCTCCAGACTGTGAAAGAATAGATTTCTGGTGGTATAAGCCACCCAGTTTGTGGTTCTTTGTTACGGCAGCCCTTGGAAGCTAAAACATGTTACAACCTGAATATTGAATCTTGCATACGTCTCTCTGGTTTTCCAACATGGAAAGACACCGACTCTTGATCTCCAATGAGTATGCAGATTTGTCCTACTTACATATTTTGGTGGTTAGTTTAGAATTGGAACTGTAGAGTAGGAAGCAGATTTGGAACCTATTGTCCTTTATTTCTGTGAGTCTTTGACTTGAGAAAAAATGCATTAGATTAAAAGAAAATGAAAAACAAAGGCCATATAAATAGGTAAAAATGGACTGATAGAAAGATCCATGTAAAGAGATATGCAAAATGTGTTATTATTCTTCAATCTGCCAGGCACTGGGGTCTAAGGGGTAGGGATCAATAACACTCTCTTCTCCGCTGAAGTCCAAAAACATTGAGAGAGAGAACAGGAGTCAGGTATATGGATTTAAAAAATACTACCTTTATTGCTTATGAAGTTATTGGGAGGATGTTACTTAGTGCGAAGGCCAGCTAGACATGCAAGCACTTCCTCTGCACCTACTCATAGTCCAGTCATAGCACTCAAGGAAAAGTCAATCTACAGACAAGGTACACATACCCCAAATTTCTTCTTTACACTGAGAATGGGAGAGGAAGGGAGACTGACTTCCCATTACATACAGGTTTTAATGTATTATCTTCCCCCAACTGAGAAACATAACCCATGACCATTGTTAACCTGATACTTGACTCTGCCTTCTTGGGGAGGGGTGATTTAAGAAAAGAGAAAGATGCCAGAAGTATATCTCCAAGGGGGGTCCCATTGTATGGAATTCAGAAGGGTGGGAGGGTATGCATTTTACCATAGCATTAAGATTAAAGCTTTTCTTATTTTTACTGGAAGATCAACTTTTTAAAAAATTCAGTGTAATACCATAGGGTTGGAAAACTTAAATCCAGTAAACCAGTGGGAAGAGAGTGTGTCATATGAGGGGAAGTAGAATGAAGACTTCTCATTAATTAAAATATCAGAATTTAAGTACTACCTTTTTAACAAAAGAAAACATTTAAATTTCAAGCAAGGTTAATGCAGAACAGTGAGGAGTCTATTTCAGTCATTCCTAAAAATGTTCTATAGTCCATCTTCATCAGAATTCCTTGAAAGGTTTGTTGAAATGCAAGTTCTTGGGTCTCACCCCAGACCTACTGAATCATAATCTCTTGAGACAGAGATGGAGAATCTGCATTTTCTTTGAGTAATTCAAATGTACACTGAAGATTGAAAATCAGCTACTAGTCATAGGACAGCATGTACTACAACTTTATTTGACCCATAGTCACAGCACAAAATTGGCCTTAATTCTCCTGAGATTTTAAAATGTGTTCCTTTTATATTAGATAAGAAGTATTATTTACAAATAACAATTGAAAAATTTAAAACATGAATCAAGATATAGGGAAAACTATACCCTTTTTTAGTAAAGCAAAAGAAAGGAAGAAAATGACAACAGAATTTTGAGATATACTGCAAAGCTTGTCAGGTGCCAGCTCACACTTGAACAATTCTTTTCATTCAGATCCAGAAAATGTGTTTAAATCTGCAGCCCTCTGGTTTATGCACATATGATTTTGATTACATTTCGGCTACATAGCTACATAGTAATTAGTTTGTACAGACTGGCTGAAATGCTGCACATCCCGCTTGGAAATCCTTTAACTTGATTAGAAACCCCTGGGTCTGCACATTGAAAATTATTTTCCAGAAGGAATCTACAGTAATTAGTGATTAGTATGTTTTCTGGACCAACTGTTTCACAGTCTGAGACAGTTAATCCATAAATGCATTAATTGTAATAGAGTATGTAGGTACGAAATAAAAAGTCTACTAAGTGGGAAAATCACTGAGCTATTCTAGTTCATTGCAAAAAAAAATAGTGTCAGTGATTAACTGTCTCTAAAGCATAAAACAGACAAATTAGCTCTAGTGTTTGAGTCAATGAATAATAGATAAATACCATTGACTGAATTTTCAAAAGTATATGGATCTTTTTAATAAAGTTAGAGAAGTTTGAGGTGTATAATTTAGATTTAGAGGAGTTTGAGATTCAGAGAGTTTGAGATTTGAAAATACATTTGTAAAACATAAAAATACAAAAAGATGTGTCATTGTTTTCTATTGATCAGATTATTTGGCAGTTACCAGAGACCTAAAGAACTCTTCCAGATATTAGTTGGCAATGCAGAGTACCACATCATGTACCCCTGAATTTTTGCACTCTGAAAAACCAGTACTAAAAACAAATTTTGTTAATGCAAAGATTTCTAGTATTCTCATATCAATTACATATTTTCCCAACTGTTAAATACTTTTCAGACAGTTTTTAGTAACAGAACTTTAGAAGTTACCATTATTTGTTCTATAAGAGTTAGGGATATGAAACCAGTCTTAATATTTCACCTTTTCACAGAACCAAACCTGGTTTCATATAATACTCAAGTTGTTCAATACAAGTTCCTAGAACTGAATAATTTACTCCAGAGTGTCAGTTGTAGAAATAGATGCATCCCGCCAAAGACTTTTTTTTATTCCCAAAGTACACAATCCCCTTTATTCTATTTCATGATGATAGTGAACACCAATCCCTCCCGAAATACTGAGAATCATCCCCCCAGAGAGAATCTCTGTAATATTACTCAGATCTACTGGAGGACATAGAAAGTTAATTGTCACTGATGTGGCCCAACCATATCAATTACAAAAATAAGGCCATTTAGGCTAGGATTATTAGGTAACTTATGTTATATTGTGGAACTGATATTAAACTAAAAATTGTATCATTGTCAGATGCATATTAAAATGTGGGTTAAAGTGTGTGAAAAGTAACATCTGAGAGTACAAGAATCCTGGGATTTTTATTTCTAGGCAAAACTGAGTAATGGTGGCTAGATTTATTCTCTCATGAAACCAAGTAAAAATATAGTCAAAATACATGAAACACCTGTTGACAAACATCAGGTGGCACAGAGGAATAATCACTGACAGAAGAACAAACAGGTGAGCGATACAACTTCCCTAGCTTACTTCCTGGAGAGAGTTTCTGGCCTAAAGCACAGGGAGACGGGAGCCACATAGAAACCAGCAAACTAACTGATGAGAAGATGGATATTGGAGTCTCGGTGATATGGTTTGCCTCCGTGACCCCACCCAAAGCTCATTTTAAATTGTAATCTGAATTGTAATCCCCAAGTGTCAAGGGAGGGACCTGGTGGGAGGTGATTGGATCATGAGGGTAATTTCCCCCATGCTGTTCTTGTGATAGTGAGGGATTTCTCACAAGATCTGATGTTTTTATACGTGTTTGACAGTTTTTCCTGTGCTCCCACTCTCTCTCCTGCTACCTTATGAAAAAGGTGCCTGCTTCCCCTTCTGCCATGATTGTAAGTTTCCTGAGGCCTCCCCAGCCATGTGCAAATGTGAGTCAATTAAACTTCCTTTGGTTACAGATTACCCAATCTTGGGTATTTCTTTATAGCAGTGTGAGAATGGACTAAGCCACTGGATGAGTCAATGTGGCTAGAATTAACAAAGTATAAAATACCCAAGAGGAGAGATCTGCATAAAGATTTCTGAGGATATGTCAAGGGTCCTGAGTATGAAGCAGCTTATTTGTATGAAGATACTACCCAAGGACGGAGAAAAATCTACTTAAAAGACTGAGTATGAGTAATCCCTGGAACTCACACATGACTGGGAATAATTGATGTTCCCCTCAGCCGGAGTGAAAAACTTTAATTTTATTTATCTCAGTGGTTTTTGGGGGAACAGGTGGTGTTTGTTTACATAAATAAGTTATTTAGTGATGATTTCTGAGATTTTGGTGCATCCATCACTTAAGCAGTGTACACTGTACCCAATGGGAAGTGTTTTATCCCTCACACCCACTTTCTCCAATCCCCCAAAGTCCATTGTATTATTCTTATGCCTTTGTGTCTGCATAGCTTAGCTGCCATATTTTCTTTATCCAGTTGATTGATGGTCATTTGGGTTAGCTCTATATGTTTGCAATTGCAAATTGTTCTGCTGCAAACATGTATGTGAAAGTATCTTTTTCATATAATGGCTTATTTTCTTCTGGGTAGATACCAAGGAATGGGATTGCTGAATTAAATGGTAGATCTACTCTTAGTTCTTTAAGGAATCTCCACACTGTTTTCCATAGTAGTTGTAGTAGTTTACATTCCCCCAGCAGTGTAAAAGTATTCCATTTTTACCACATTTATGCCAACATCTATTTTTTTTTTTTATTATGGCCATTCTTGCAGAAGTGAGGTGGTATTGCATGTGGTTTTGATTTGCATTTTAATGATAATTAGTGATGCTGAGCACTTTTTTATATGTTTGTTGACCATTTGTATATCTTATTTTGAGAATTGTCTATTCATGTCCTTAGCCCACTTTTTGATGGAATTGCTATTTTTTTTTCTTGCTAATTTGTTTGAGTTTATTGTTGATTCTGGATATTAGTTCTCTGTCAGATGTATAGATTGTGAGGATTTTCTCCCACTCTGTGGGTTGTCTGTTTACTCTGCTGACAGTTTCTTTTGCTGTGCAGAAGCTTTCTAGTTTAAATAAGTCCCATCTATTTATCTTTGTTTTTGCTGCATTTGCTTTTGAGTTCTTGGTCATGAAGTTTTTACCTAAGCCAATATCTAGAAGGGTTTTTCAAATGTTATCTTGTAGAATTTTTCTAGTTTTATGCTTTGGGTCCTTGATCCATTTTGAGTTGATTTTTGTGTAAGGTAAGAGACAAGGATATAGTTTCACTCTCTGCATGTGGCTTGCTAATTACCCCAGCACCATTTGTTGATTACAGTCTCCTTTCCCCGCTTAATGTTTTTGCTTGCTTTGTTTAAGATCAACTGATTGTATTTGGGTTTATTTCTGGGTTCTCTATTCTATTCCATTGGTCTATATACCTATTTTTATATCAGTACCTTGTTGTTTTGGTGACTATGGTCTTATAATATAGTTTAAAGTTGCACATTATGAGGCCTTCAGATTTGTTCTTTTTTCTTAATCTTGTTTTGCTATGTGGGCTCTTTTTGGTTCCATATGAATTTTAGGATTGTTTTTTGTAGGTCTCCGAAGAATGATGGTGGTATTTTGATGGGAATTGCATTGAATTTATAGATTGCTTTTAACAGTATGGTCATTTTCACAATATTGATCCTGCCCATCCATGAGCATGGGATGTGTTTCTAATTGTGTTGTTTATGAGTTCTTTCAGCAGTGTTTTGTAGTTTTCATCTCCTTGGTTAGATATATTTCTAAGTATATTATTATTATTATTTTTGCAGCTATTACAAAAAAGGTTGAGGTCTTGAATTGATTCTGAGCATGGTTACTGTTGGTGTATAGCAGTGTTACTGACTTGTGTACATTAGTTTTGTATTCTAAAAGACTGCTAAATTTTAAAATCAGTTCTGGGAGCTTTTTGGATGATGCTTTAGGGTTTTCTAGGTATATAATTATATCATCAGCAAACAATGACAGTTTAACTTCCTCCTCACCAATTTGGGTACCCCTTATTTCTTTTTCTTATCCAATTGCTCTGGCTAGGAATTGCAGTACTAAAATGAATAAATGTGGTTAAAGTGGGCTTCCTTGTTCTAGTCCTCAGGGGAAATGCTTTCATTTCTTCCCCATTCAGTATAATGTTGTCTGTGGGTTTGTCATAGATGGCTTTTATTACATTAAGGTATGTCTCTTCTGTGCTGATTTTGCTGAAGGTTTTAATCATAAAAGGATGTTGGATTTCATTGAATACATTTCTGCATTCATTTAAATGACCATGTGATTTTTGTTTTTAATTCTGTTCATGTGGGATATCACGTTTATTGACTTGTATATGTTAAACCATCCCTGAATCCCTGATATGAAATCCACTTGATTATTGTGGATTATCTTTTTGATATACTGTTGGATTTGGTTAGCTGGCATTTTTTTGAGAATTTTTGCATATATACTCATCAGGAATATTGGTCTGTAGTATTTTTGTTTTTTTAAATGTCTTTTGGTTTTGGTATTAGGGAGATACTGGCTTCAAAGAATGATTTAAGGAGAATTCCCTCTCTCTCTATCTTTTGAAATAGTGTCAATAGGTTTAGTAGCAATATTTCTTCAAATGTGCGATAGAATTCAGCTGTGACTGTCTCTGGTCCTGGACTTTGTTTGTTTGTAACTTTTTAATTGTCATTTCAATTTCACTGCTTGTTATTAGTCTGTTTATCATTTCTATTTCTTCCTGTTTTAATCTAGGAGGGTTGTATGCATCCAAGAATTTATCCATCTCCTCTAAGTTTTCAGGCTTACATGTGTAAAGGTGTTCAAGTTTATGTGTGTAAAGTAGCCTTCAATGATCTTTTGTATTTCTGTGATATCTTTGTAATATCTCCTGTTTCATTTCTAATTGCGCTTATTTGAATTTTCTCTCCTTTTTTTGTTAATCTCGCTAATCTTCTATCACTTTTATTTATCTTTTTAGGGAACTAGCTTTTTGTTTCATTTATCTTTTGTATTTTTGTTTCAGTTATATTTGATTCAGCTCTGATCTTGGTTATTTCTTCTTTTCTGCTGGGTTTGGGTTTGTTTTGTTTTTGTTTTTCTAGCTCCTTCAGGTGTGACCTTAGATTGTCTGTCTGTGCTATTTCAAACTTTTTCTTGTAGGCAATTAATGCTGTGAACTTTCCTCTTAGCACCATCTTTGCTGTATCCCAGAGGTTTTTATAGGTTGTGTCACTGTTATCATTCAAGTCAAAGAATTTTTGAATTTTCATCTTGATTTTGATGTTGACCCAATGATCATTTAGGACCAGGTTATTTAATTTCCATGTATTTGCATGGCTTTGAGGGTACCTTTTGGAGTTGATTTCCAGTTTTATTCCACTGCGGTCTGAGAAAATACTTGCTATATTTTCAGTTTTCTTAAATTTGTTGAGACTTGTTTTGTTGCCGATCATATGACTATCTTGGAGAATGTTCCACATGCTCATGATTAGAATGTATATTTTGCAATTGTTGGATATATGGTTCTGTAAATATCTGTTAAGTCCATTTGTTCTAGGGTATAGTTTAAGTCCATTGTTTCTTTGTTGACCTTTTATCTTGATGGCTTGTCTAGTGCTGTCGGTGGAGTATTGAAGTTTCCCACTATTATTTTGTTGCTGTAAATCTCATTTCTTAGTTCTAGTAGTAATTGTTTTATAATTTTGGAGCTCCAGTGTTAGATGCATATATGATTGGGATTGTAATTTTTTTTTTTTTTCTGAGCCACAGGTGTTAGATAGCAATCTTTTACTGAATGGTACAATTCCTTGTGGAGCAGGGCTAACGCATAGGCATTGCACCAAGAGTAAGAAACATATGGCCTCTTAGCAACTGTGTTTATACTTACTTAAACCTACTTTCAATTACATACAAATTAAGAGGCAGGTCAATGCACATTGAGGGGCAGGTTCTATAGCTTTCTAGGACAGGGGCAGTAACTTCTGGGTCATTGCCGTGGAGAGGAGTGGTAATTTCAGGTTAGTGCCATGACATTTGTAAACTGTCATGGCACTGGTGGGAGTGTCTTATGTCAATGAGCAATGAGGGCAGCTAGGGATTACTTTCATTACCATCTGCTGGTTCCTGCTGGTTTCTTCACTTTATTCTGCCCGGACCACATCTTATTTTAATCAGCAGAGTTGTGATCAGAGAACAAGTTCTGCCAGTCTCCCACATCCTTTACATATTATTTTTATTAATCCCTTAGAAGATTTTGCAAATATTTTCTTCTGTTCTGTAGGTTTTCCCTACTATATTTATTGTTTTCTTTGCTATGCAAAAGCTATTTAGTTTGATGTAATAAAATTTGTCTATTTTTCCTTTTTGTTGTCTATACTTTTGAGATCTCACCTAAAAAATCTTTGCCCAGCTACATGTCTCAAAAAGTGTTTCCCCAATGTTTCATTCTAATAATTTTACAGTTTCAGGTCTTACATTTACATCTTGAATCCATTTTGATTCAACTTTTGTACCTGGTGAGATACAGGAGTCTAGTTTAATGTGCTGCATAGGGATTATCAGTTTTCCACAGCACCATTTATTGAAGAGATTGTTTCTTCTGCAATGTAAGTTCTTGGTGCTTTTGTAAAAACAAAACAAAACAAACAAAAACAAAAACAAAAAAACCCATGCGTTCCTGTAAGTGCATAGATTTATTTCTGTGTTCTCTGTTCATTTCTGTTGGTCCTATGTGTCTGCTTTTATGCCAATACCATGCTGTTCGGGTTACTAAAGTTTTTTAGTATATCTTGAAGTCCAGTAAGTATGATACCCCAGCTTTGTTCTTTGCATTCAGGATGCTTTGTCTATCCACGCCCTTGGTGGTTTCATACAAATTATAGGATTATTTTTTCTGTCTCCATGAGGAATTTCAGTCTTGTGATGGAGATTACATTGAATCTGTAGATAGCTTTAGATAGTATAATCATTTTCACAATATTAATTCTTCTAGTACACTAGCACATAATATCTTCCCATTTTGGAGTGTGTTCCACAATTTATTTCATCAGTGTTTTATAATTTCTATTGTAGAGATTTTTTAGCACTTTGGTTAAATTTTTTCCTAGGCATGTTTTGTTGTTGTTGTTTTCTTACTGTAAATGGGTTACTTTTAATTTTTTTAATTGCTTGTTGATGATATATAGAAATGCTATTAATTGTTGTATGTTAATTTTTTATTATGAAACTTTACTAAATTTGTTTTTATCATTCTAACTTTTTTGGTAAAGTCAGATTTTTCTAAATATAGAATTACGTCATCCATAAACAAGGATATTTTGATTTCTTCCTTTCCAATTTGAATATTCTTTATTTTTCTTGCTTAATAGCTTTGATTAGTACTTCCAGTAATTTGTTGAATAAAAGTAGTGAAAATGGGCATTCTTGTTTTGTTCCAGATCTTAGCAGAAATACTTTTACTTTTTTCCCGTTCAGTATAATGTTAGGCATGAGTGTGTCATAGATTGCCTGTGTTGTTTTGACATATGTTTCTTCTGTACTCAGATTGTTCAGAGTTTTTATCATAATAGGATGCTGAATTTTAATTAATATTTTTTCAACATCTATTGAAACAATCATATATTTTTCCTTCATTCTTTTAATATAATGTATCACATTTATTGTTTTGCATATGCTGAACCATGTTTAAATCCATGAGCTTAATCCCAGATAATCATGGTAAATGGTATTTTGAATGTGTTGTTTAATTTGGTTTGCTAGTATTTTGCTCATTATCTGTGTATGTTTGTTCATCAGGGATATTGGCCTGCTATTTTCTTTTTTGTTGCTGTTGTATCCTAGTTTGGTTTTGGTATCAGAGTAATGTTAGCCTCAAGCAATGAGTTTAAAAGTATTCCCTCCTTTTCAATTTTTCTGGAATAGTTTGAATAGAATTCATATTAGTTCTATCTTAAATGTTTAGTATATTTCAGCAGTAAATTCCTTAGCTCCTGGGTTCTTATTTAATGGAGACTTAATTACTGCTTTGATCTCATTACTCATTATTATCCTGTTTAGGATTTCTATTTTTTATAATTCAGTGTTGGTAAGTTGCATGTGTCCAAAAATGTATCAGTGTCTTCTAGGCTTTCTAATATATTGCCCTATAGTTTTTCATAATATTATCTAATAATCCTTTGTTCTGTTGTGTCACTTGTAATGTTTCCTTTTTTGTCTCTGATTGTATTACTTGGGTTTTCTCTCTTTTTTTCTTTAGCTAAAGGATTGTTGATTTTGTTTATCATTTCAAGAAACCAAATTTTCATTTCATTATCTTTTGTGAATTTTTTTTTTTTAGTCTCATCTTCATTTATTTCTGCCCTGGTTCTTATTATTTCTTCCCTTCTAATAATTTCAGCTTCCCTTTGTTCTTGTTTTCTGTTTTCCTTAGGTACATTGTTGTATTGTTTATTTGAGGTTTTTCTACTTTTTCAATGTTGTCATTTATTGCTATACCTTTTTCTATTACAACTGTGTTTGCTGTGTCTCTTAGCCTTTGGTATGCTGTGTTTTCATTTTCATTTATCTCAGAAAATTTTTTAATTTCCTTTCCAATGACTTCATTGGCTCATTCATTATTCAGGAGCATATTGTTTAATTGCCATAAATTTGTACAGTTTCCAACATTCCTTTTGTTATCGATTTCCACTTGTATTCCACTGTGGTCAGGAAAGATACTTAATATGATTTCCATATTAAAAAATCTGTTAAGGCAAGTTTTGTGTCCTGACATATGGTTAATCCTGCAGAATGTTCCATGTGCTGATGAAAAGAATGTGTGTTCTGCAGCTGTTAGGTGAAATGTTCTGTAAATACCTGCTAGGTTCATTTTTTCTAAAGTGCAGTTTAACTCCAAGCTTTCTTTGTTGATTTTCTATCAGAATGTTCTTTCCTATTAGGTCTATTTATATTTGCTTTATGTAATTGGGTGCTCTGTTGTTGGGTGCATATAATTATAATTGTTATATCCTCTTATTTTATTGACCCCCTTTGTAATTATGTAGTGACTCTATTGTCCTTTTTCCCCCCATTCTATACTTAAAATCTATTTTATCTATCATAAGTATAGCTACTTCTGTACTTTTTGGTTTTCATTTGCATGGAATATCACTGTCTATCCTTTTACTATGAGTCTGTGTATGTCTTTATAGGTAAACTGCATTTCTTGTAGACAGCATTTAATTGGCATTATTTTTTATCCACTCAGCTACTCTATGCCTTTTAATTGGAAAATTTACTCGACCTACATTTAAAGTTATTATTTACAGATAAGGATATTGTTACTTGTTTTCTGGTTGTTTTGCAAATAATTTATTCCATTTTTCCTCTCTTACTGTCTTCCTTTGTTGTTAAGTAATTTTCTATAGTAGTATGTTTTGATTATGTACTATTTATTTTTAGTGTATCTATTATAGGATTTTGCTTTGTGATTATCATCAGGCTTGTGGAAAACATCTTATAGTTATAACATGTTATTTTAAACTAATAAAACAACGTTTATTGCAAAGAAAAGTAACAAAACCAAACTACATGTTAATACCATACCCCACCAACATTTTGACTTATTGATGACTCAACTTACATTTTCTAATATTGCTTATCTCTTAATTATTGTTGTAGTTATTATTTTTTACACTCATGTAAGGCTTTAATAATTACAAATAATATGGCACAGGAGGAGAAGAAAAGTGCAGGCAATTTTGGGAAGTCTGAAGACTCCTAGTGCAGTCCTCCCAAGGTCTTTTCTCAGTTGCACATGAAGCATTTCATCTTTGGATTATGAACTTTCAAATATATGTGGGGTATCTAGGTTCAGCATAGTACAAATGCAAGTTTACTGAAGGGCCTTTTACACCTTTACTGGTCACTTCACTACAGCCAAGCTGTGTAACAGATTTAACCAAATGCAAACCATGAATCCACATATCCTAAACAATGTAGTCAAGATAACATGGAGTGTCTCCAGGGGAATTTGGAACTTTAAACAACATGTTCTAAATCACTAGCTATTACATCCCATTCTTCTTATATTGACCAAGGGTAGCAAACTTCCAAGTGTCCCTGGAGATAAGCACAGAGCTGCCCTAGTCCAGCTGTAAGATAACCCTATTTTTGCACATTGTTATTGTCTCCATTTTACAAATGAGCAAATTAAGGTGTTAACATGTTAAACAGGTAGCCAAGGCCATAAAACTGGCAAGTGGCAGAGCTGGGATACCTCACAGGAAGAAGTTAAATGACTTCTTAAAGTTGATGCTAGTACTGAACAAGGGCTGGATTCAAGAGGACAATTCAGGTTTTACAATACAGAGTTATTGGTTTTGGATAAATTGTCCCTGTCATTCAAGTTGGACTTACCTTGAAAATTAGAGAAAATTTCAACATGGAAAAATATAGAGGCATAGGGGAGTATTCAGTGAGTAGAAAGCAATTGAAAATAATTAACCATGATTTAAAGGTAGGGTGGTGTCTGAAGCTCATATAATTTTGGCAGCCCTTTTAAGACAAATAGAATATAAATTGCTTATATAGAATGAAGAATGAAAATGAATGTTTATTTAAACTGAGAATGAAAATTATAACAAATTACAGATTTAAGTAACTGAAAAATTCCAAAACCAATACATAATTTAGAAAAAAATTGATATTAACTATCTGACATCTCTCTATATTTTTCTTATATTCTTTGTCTACATACTTTAAAAGTAGATGACATTTTTAAAAAGTATTAGATTCACAGAGCAGTTAAGACCCAGATTCCCCTATTATTATCATAGTAGATTTGTCACTTCTTTTGTTAATGGATCAATATTGATACAATATTACTAAGGTTCATAGTTTATTCAAATTTCCTTAGTGGTTTTTTTTAATTTTTATTTTAAAGCTGGGATACATGTGCTGAATGTGCAGGTTTGTTACATAGGTATACATGTGCCATGGTGGTTTGCTGCACCTATCAACCCATCATCTAGGTTTTAAGCCTCGCATGCATTAGGTATTTGTCCTAATGCTCTCTCTCTCCTTTCTCCCCACCCCCCAACAGGCCTTGGTGTGTGATGTTCCCCTCCCTGTGTCCATATGTTTTCATTGTTCAACTCCCACTTATGAGTGAGAACATGTGATGCTTCATTTTTCTGTTCCTGTGTTAGTTTATTTAGGATGATGGTTTCCAGCTTCACACATGTCCCTGCAAAGGACATGAACTCATTCTTTTACATGGATGCATAGTATTCCGTGGTGGATATGTGCCACATTTTCTTTATCCAGTCAATCATTGATGGGCAGTTGGGTTGGTTCCAAGTCTTTGCTGTAGTAAATAGGGCTGCAATAAACATAAATGTGCATGTGTCTTTATAGTAGAATGATTTATAATTCTTTGGGTACATACCCAGTAATGGGATTTCTGGGTCAAATGGTATTTTTGGTTTTAGATGCTTGAGGAACTGCAACACTGTCTTATACAATGGTTGAACTAATTTATACTCCCATGAACAGTGTAAAAGCATTTCTATTTCTTAACATCCTCTCTAGCATCTGTTGTTTCCAGACTTTTTAATGGTCCCCATTCTAACTGGCATGAGATGGTATTTCAATGTGGTTTTGATTTGCATTTCTCTAATGACCACTGATGATGAGCTTTTTTTCATGTTTGTCGGCCACAGAATTTTTTTTTTTTTTGAGACGGGTCTGTTCATGTCTTTGCCCACTTTTTGATGGGTTTGTTTCTTTCTTTCCTGTAAATTTCCTTATGTTTCTTGTAGATTCTGGATATTAGCTGTCTGTCAGATGGATAGATTGCAAAAACTTTCTCCCATTCTATACATTGCCTGTTCACTCTGGTGATAGTTTCTTTTGCTGTGCAGAAGCTCTTTCATTTAATTAGATCCCACTTCTCAATTTTGGCTTTTGTTGCCATTGCTTTTGATGTTTTAGTCAAGAAGTCTTTGCCCATGCCTATGTCCTGAATGGTATTGCTTAGGTTTTCTTCTAGGCAATACCATTTATCCTTTTAGGTTTTATGTTTAAGTCTTTAATCCATCCTCAGTTAATTTTTGTATAAAGTGTAAGGAAGGAGTCCAGTTTCTCTTTTCTGCATATGACCAGCCAGTTTTCCCAGCACCATTTATTAAACAGGAAATCCTTTCCTCATTGCTTGCTTTTGTCAGGTTTGTCAAAGATCAGATGGTTGTAGGTGTGTGGTGTTATTTTTTAGGCCTCTGTTCTGTTCCATTGGTCTATATATCTATTTTGGTACCAATACTGTGCTGTTTTGATTACTGTAACCTTGTAATACAGTTTGAAGTCAGTATGATGTCTCCAGCTTTGTTATTTTTGCTTAGGAATGTCTTGGGTATATGGGCTTTTTTTTGTTTCCATATGAAATTTAAAGTAGTTTTTTCTAATTCTGTGAAGAAAGTCAATGGTAGCTTGATGGGGATAGCATTGAATCTATAAATTACTTTGGGCAGTATGGCCATTTTCACGATATTGACTCTTTCTATCCCTGAGCATGGAATTTTTTTTTTTTTCATTTGTTTGTGTCCTCTCTTATTTCCTTGAGCACTGGTTTGTAGTTATCCTTCAAGAGACTCTTCACATCCCTTTTAAGTTGTATTTCTAGGTATTTTTTTCTCTTTGTAGCAATTGTGAATGGGAGTTCACCCATGATTTGGCTCTTTGTCTATTATTGGCATATAGGAATGTTTGTGATTTTTGCACGTTGATTTTTGTATCCTGAGACTTTCATAAAGTTGCTTATCAGCTTAAGGAGAATTTGGGCTGAGACAATGGGGCTTTCTAAATACACAATCATGTCATCTGCAAACAGAGACTATTTGACTTTCTCTCTTCCTATGTGAATATCCTTTATTTCTTCCTCTTGCCTGATTGCCCTGGCCAGAACTTCCACTAGTATGTTAAATAGGAGTGGTGAGAGAGGGGATCCTTGTCTTGTGCCAGTTTTCAGAGGGAATGCTTCCAGCTTTTGCCCATTCAGTATAATATTGGCTATGAAAGTGTCATAAATAGCTCTTATTATTTTGAAAAATGTTCCATCAATACCTACTTTATTGAGAGTTTTTAGCATGAAGGGATGTTGAATTTTATCGAAGGCCTTTACTGCATCTATTGAGGTAATCATGTGGTTTTTGAAATTGGTTCTGTTTATATTATGGATTACATTTATTGATTTCTATATGTTGAACCAGCCTTGCATCCCAGGGATAAAGCCAACTTGATCATGGTGGATAAGCTTTTTGATGTGCTGCTGGATTCAGTTTACCAGTATTTTATTGAGGATTTTTGCATCAACATTCATCAGGGATATTGGCCTGAAATTTTCTTTTTTTGTTGTGTTTCTGAAAGGTTTTGGAATCAAGATGATGCTGGCCTCATAAAATGAGTTAGGGAGAAGTCCATCTTTTTCTATTGTTTGGAATAGTTTCAGAAAGAATGGTACCAGCTCCTCTTTGTACCTCTAGTAGAATTCCGCTGTGAATCCATCTGGTCCTGGGCTTTTTTTGGTTGGTAGACTATTAATTGCTGCCTCAATTTCAGAACTTGTTATTGGTCTATTCAGGGATTTTCCTTCTTGTTTTAGTCTTGGGAGGGTGTATGTGTTCAGGAGGTTGTCCATTTCTTCTAGATTTTCTAGTTTATTTGCACAGAAGTGTTATAATATTCTCAGATGGTAGTTTGTATTTTTGTGTGACCAGTGGTATATCTCCTTTATCATTTTTTAACGTGTCTATTTGATTCTTCTCTCTTTTTCTTCTTTAATGGTCTGGCTAGTGGTCTATCTAAATATTAATCTTTTCAAACAACGAGTTCCTGGATTCATTTTTTTGAAGTTGTTTTTGTGTATCTATCTCCTTCAGTTCTGCTTGTTCTTAGTTATGTCTTTTCTTCTACTAACTTTTGAATTTGTTTGTTTGTGCTTCTCTAGTTCTTTTAATTGTGATGTTAGGGTGTGGATTTCAGCTCTTTTCTGCTTTCTGATTTGGGCATTTAGTGCTATAAATTTATCTCAACACTGCTTTAGCTGTGTTCCAGAAATTCTGGTACATAGTCTGTTTTCATTTATTCTGAAGAACTTTGTTATTTCTGCCTTAATTTTATTATTTACCAAGTAGTCATTCAGGAGCAGGTTTTTCATGTAGTTGTGCAGTTTTGAGTGAGTTTCACAGTCCTGAGTTCTAATTTGATTGCACTGTGGTCTGAGAGACTGTTTGTTATGATTTCAGTTCTTTTGCAATTGCTGAGGAGAGTTTTTCTTCCAAATACGTGGTCTGTGCTATGTGGTGCTCAGAGGAATGTATATTCTGTTAATTTGGGGTGGAGAGTTCTATAGATATCTACTAGGTCCGCTTGGTCCATAGCTGAGTCAAGTTCTGAATATCCTTGTTAATTTTCTGTCTTGTTGATCTAATATTGACAGTGGGATTGTCAGTCTTCCACTGTTACTGTGTGAGAGTCTAAGTCTCTTTGTAGGTATCTAAGAATTTGTTTCATGAATATGCTTGCTTCTGTGTTGGGTGCATATGTACTCACGATAGTCAGCTCTCTTGTTGCATTGATCCCTTTACCATTATGTAATCCCCTTCTTTGTCTTTTTTTTTTTTTAATCTTTGTTGGTTTAAAGTCTGTTTTATCAGAGACTAGGATTATTTTGAGCTTATGTGTGTCTTTGCATGTGAGATGGGTCTCCTAAATACAGCACACCAAGAGTTCTTAACTCTTCATTCAATATTTCAGTCTGTGTCTTTTAATTGGGGCATTTAGCCCATTTACCTTTAAGGTTAATATTAATATTGTTATGTGTGAATTTGATCCTGTCATCATGAAGCTAGCTGGTTATTTTGAACATCAATTGATGCAGTTTCTACATAGTGTTGTTGGTCTTTATATTTTGTTGTGTTTTTGCAGTGGCTGGTAACAGTTTGTCCTTTCCATATTTAGTGCTTCCTTTGGAGCTCTTGTAAGGCAGGCATGGTAGTGACAAAATCCCTCAGCGTTTGCTTGTCTGTAAAGGATTTTATTTCTCCTTCACTCATAAAACTTAGTTTGGCTCAATATGAAATTCTGGGTTGAAAAATCCTTTCTCTAAGAATATTGAATATTGGCCTCCACTCTTCTGCCTTTAGGGTTACTGCAGAGAGATCCACTGTTAGTCTGATGGGGTTCCCTTTGCAGGTAACCTGTCCTTTTTCTCTGGCTTCCCTTAACATTTTTTTCTTTATTTCAGCCTTGGAGAATCTGACAATTATGTGTCTTGGGGTTGCTCTTCTTGAGGAGTATTTTAGTGGTGTTCTCTGTGTTTCCTGAATTTGAATGTTGGCCTGTCTAGCTAGGTTGAGGAAGTCTTCCTAGATAACATCCTGAATTGTGTTTTCCAAATTGGTTCCATTCTTTCAATCACTTTCAGGAACCCCAGTGAACTATAGGTTTGTTCTTTTCACATAGTCCTATATTTCTTGGAGGCTTTGTTCATTCCTTTTCATTTCATTTCTCTAATATTGTCTTCACTCCTTATTTCAGTAAGTTGATCTTCAATCTCTGATATCTTTTCTTTCACTTGATCGATTTGGCTATTGGTACTTGTGAATGCTTCACGAAGTTCTTGTGCTGTGTTTTTTAGCTCCATCAGGTAATTTATGTTCTTCTCTAAACTGGTTATTCTAGTTAGCAGTTCCTGTAACCTTTTGTCAAGTGCTTAACTTCCTTTCATTGGGTTAGAACATGCTCCTTTAGCTCAGAGGAGTTTGTTATTACCCACCTTCTGAAGCCCTGTTCTGTCAATTCATCAAAGTCATTTTCTATCCAGTTTTATGCCCTTGTTGGAGAGTAGTTGCAATTATTTGGAGGGGAAGAGGCATTCTGGTTTTTGGAATTTTCATCATTTTTGCACTGCTTTTTCCTTATCTTTATCGATTTATCTACCTTTGGTCTTTCAGGCTGATGATCTTTGGATGAGGTTTTCATGTGAAGGTCCTCTTTGCTGATGTTGATGTTACTGCTTTCTGTTAGCTTTTTTCTTCTAACAGTCAGTCCCCTCTTCTTCAGCTCTGCTGCCGTTTTCTGGAACTCCACTCCAGACTCTATTTTCCTGGGTATCACCAGAAAAGGCTACAGAACAGCAAAGATTGTTGTCTGCTTCTTCCTCTGGAAGCTTCATCCCAGAGGGGAACCAACCTGATGCCAGCTGGACCTCTCCTGTATTAAGTGTCTATCGACCCATTTTGGGAGGTCTCTCCCAGGCATGGGGGTTAAGGACTCACTTGAGGAGGCAGTCTGCCCCTAAGCAGAGCTTGAACACTGTGCTGAGAAAACCCTCCTTGTCAGGATCTGCTGCTGTCCTCAGAGCTGGCAGCAGAAACATTTAAGTCAGCTGAAGCTGCACCAACAGCACCCTCTTCCCCCAGGTCCTCTGTCTCAAGGAGATGGGAGTTTTATTTGTAAGCCCCTGACTGGTGCTACTTCCTTTCTTTCAGAAATGCGCTGCCAGTGAAGAGGAATCTAGAGAGGCCGTCTGGCCACAGCAGCTTTGCTGTGCTGTGTTGATTTCTTCCCAGTCTGAGCTTCTAGGCCTCCTTAGCACTGTCAGGGGAAAACAGCCTACTCAAGCCTCAGTAATGATGAGTGCCCCTCTTCCTACCAAGCTTGATTGTTCCCAGTAGACTTCAGACTGCTGTGCTGGCAGTAAGAATTTCAAGCCAGTGGTTCTTAGCTTGCTGGGCTCCATGGGAGTGGGGCCCACTTAGCAAGACCACTTGGCTCTCTGGCTTGAGCCCCCTTTCTAGTGGAGTGAATGGTTCCAAACGGTTCCGTCTCACTTGGGTAGGTTCCAGACACCACTCATTTGGAAATGCAGAAATCACCCACCTTCTGTATTGGTCTGACTGAAAGTTGCAGACGGGAGCTGTTCCTATTTGGACATCTTGCCAAATCCCCCCCCCCCCGAGTTACTATTATTTTTTAATAGTTTTATCTTTTAGTCTTTATACTTTAGTTATAAGTTACCTAATTATTTATTTTGCATTTGGGGCACATATGCAGGTTTGTAATTAGATAAACATGTATGATGGTGGTTTGCTGCACCTATCAATCCATCACCTAGATTATTTTAAATTTTTTATTTTCATAGGTTATTGGGGAACAGGTGACATTTGGTTACACAGGCAAGTTCTTTAGTGGTAATTTGTGAGATTTTGGTGTACCCGTCAGCCAAGCACTATACACTTCACTCTATTTGTAGTCTTTTAACCATCACCCTTTTCCCACCCTTTACCCTTTAGTCTTCAGAGTCCATTGTGTCATTCTTATGCCTTTGCATCCTTATAGCTTAACTCCCACTTATGATTGAGAACATATAATATTTAGTTTTCCATTCCTGAGTTACTTCACTTAGAATAACAGTCTCCAAACTCATTCAGGTTGCTGTGAAAGCCATTAATTCATTCCTTTTTATGGCAGAGTAGTATTCAATCATGTGTATATACCACATATACTTTATCCACTTGTTGATTGATGGGGATTTGGGTTGGTTCCACATTTTTGCATTTGCAAATGTGCTGCTGTAAACAGACATGTGCAAGTATCTTTTTCATATAATGACTTACTTTATTCTTAGTAGATACACAGGAGTGGAATTGATGAATCAGATGGTAGATCTAATTTTAGTTGTTTAAGGAATCTCCACACTGTGTTCCATAGTGGCTGTGCTAATTTACATTCCCACCAGTAATGTAAAAATATTCACTCTTCACTGCATTCATGCCAACATCAACTTTTTTGCTTTTTTGATTATGGCCATTCTTCTGGGAGTACAGTAGTATCATATTGTGGTTTTGATTTGCATTTCCCTGATCGCTAGTGATGTTGGGCATTTTTTCATGTTTGTTGGCCATTTGTACATCTTCTTTTGAGAATTACCTATCCATGGCTTTAGCCCACTATTTGATAAGATTGTTTGGTTTTTGAGTTCATTGTAGATTCTGGATATTAGTCACTTGTCAGATGTATAGGTTGTGAAGATTTTCTCCCATTTTATGGGTTGTCTGTTTACTTTGCTGACTGTTCCTTTTGCTGTGCAAAAGCTGTTGAGTGTAATTAAATCCCAGCTATTTACCTTTATTTTTATTACTTTTGGGTTATTGGTCATGAAATCCTTGTATAAGCCAATGTCTAGAGGGTTTTTCTAGTGTTATCTTCTAGAATTTTTATAGCTTCAGGTTTTAAAGTCCTTAATCAGTCTTGAGTTGATTTTTGTAAAAGGTGAGAGGTGAGAATTCAGTTTTATTACCCTCCACGTGGCTAGCCAATTATTTCAGCACCAGTTTTTAAACAGGAGTGCTTTCCCCACTTTTTGTTTGCTTTGTTGAAAATCAGTTGGTTGTAAGTATTTGGGTTTATTTCTGGATTCTCTATTCTGTTCCAGTGGTCTATGTGCCTGTTTTTATACCAGTATCATGCTGTTTTTGGTGACTATGACCTTAAAGTATAGTTTGAAATCAGGCAATGTTATGCCTCCAGATTTGTTCTTTTTGCTTAGTCTTGCTTTGGCTATGTGAGCTTTTTTTTTTTTTTTTTTTTTTTTTTTTTTTTTTTTTTTTTTTTTTTTTTTTTTTTTTTTTTTTTTTTTTTTTTTTTTTTTTTTTTTTGTTCCATATGAATTTTAGTATTGTTTTTTTCTAATTCTGTGAAAAATGATGTTGGCATTTTCATGGGAATTACACTGAATTTGTAGATTGGTTTTGGCAGTTTGGTCATTATCACAACATTGATTCTATCCATGCATGAGCATGGGATGTGTTTCCATTTGTTTGTGTTGTCTGTGATTTCTTTCAGCAGTGTTTTGTAGTTTTCCTTGTAGAGGTCTATTGCCTCCTTGATCAGGTATATTCCTGTTTTATTTTTGCAGTTATTGTAAAAGGGGTTGAGTTCTTGATTTGGTTTTCAGGTTAGTTGCTTTGGGGTATAGAAGAACTATTAACTTGTGTACATTAATTTTGTATTGGGAAACTTTGCTAAATTCTTTTATCAGTTCTACGAGCTTTCTGGAGGAGTCTTTAGGGTTTTCTAGGTAAACAATTGTATCACCAGCAAACAGTGCAGTTTGACATCCTGTTTACCAACTTAGATGCCCTTCATTTTTTTCTCTTGTCTGATTGCCCTGGCTAGGACTGCCACTGCTATGTTAAAGAGAAGTGGTAAGTGTGGGCATCCTTGTCTTGTTTTAGTTCTCAGAGAAAATGCTTTCAACTTTTCCCTATACAGTATTATGTTTGCTATGAGTCTGTGATAGATGGCTTTTATTACATTCAGGTATGTCCTTTCTATGCTGATTTTGCTGAGAGTTTTAAGCATAAAGTGATACTGGATTTTGTTGAATGCTTTTTCTGTATTTATTGAGATGATTATGTGATTTTTGTTTTTAATTCTGTTTACATGGTGTATCACATTTATTGACTTGTGTATGTTAAATCATCCATGCATCTCTGATATGAAACCCACTTGATCATGGTGAATTATCTTTTTGATATATTGTTACATTCAGTTAGCTAGTATTTTGTTAAGGATTTCAGCATCTACATTCATCACAGATACTGCTCTGTAGTTTTCTTTCTTGGTTATGTTCTCTCCTGGTTTTGGTATTTAGGTAATACTGGCTTAATAGAATGATTTAAGGAGAGTTTCCTCTTTCTCTATCTTGTGGAATAGTGTCAAAAGAATTGGTACCAATTCTTCTTTGAATGTCTGGTAGAACTCAGTTTGGAATCCTTCTGGCCCTTTTTTCATTGGTAATTTTTAAATTACCATTTTAATCTCACTGCTTGTTATTGGGTATCTAATTCTTCCTGATTTAAGCTAGGAGGGTTCTATCTTTCCAGGAATTTATCCATCTCTTCTAGGTTTTCTAGTTTATGTGGGTAAACGTGTTCATGGTAGCCTTGGATAATCTTTTGTATCTCTGTGATGTCAGTTGCAATATCTCCCATTTGGTTTTTTATTAAGCTTATTTAGATTTTCTATCTTTTTTTCCTAGTTAATCTTGCTAATAGTCTATAAATTTTATCTTTTCAAATAACCAGATGTATGTTTTATTTATTTTTGTTGTTGCTGTTGTTTTTATTTCATTTAGTTTTGCTCTGATTTGGGTTATTTTCTTTCTTCTGCTTGGTCTGCGTTTGGGTTGTTCTTCTTTCTGTAGTTCCTTGAGGTGTGACCTTACCAGCATCTATTATTTTTTGACTTTTTAATAACAACCGTTCTGACTGGTGTGAAATGGTATCTCATTGTGGTTTTGATTAGCATTTCTCTAATGATCAGTGATAGTTATCTTCTGATACGCTTGTTGGCTGTATGTATGTCTTCTTTTGAAAAGTGACTGTTCAAGTCCTTTACCCACTTTTCAATAGAGTTGTTTTCTCTTTCAAAGTGTTTTAAGTTTCTTATAAATGCTAAATATAGAATTTTATCAGATGCATAGTTTGCAAATATTTTCTCCCATTCTACAGGTTGTCTGTTTACTCTGTTGATAGTTTTAGTTTGTTTGCTGTGCAGAAGCTCTTAAGTCTAACTAGATTTCCCACAATGTGTAAGTTTTAAATTGCCTGTCATTTTGAGTAGCATGATGAAAACTTGCACTGTTCCACTTCAACCTTCCCAGGATGTGAATTATCCTTTTGTCCATTCTGTCTATGTCATGTGCTTATTAATCACTTAGTAGCCTTTTTACTTATCAGATTGACCATCATGGTATCACAGTGCTTGTGTTCATGTAATCCTTATTTTATCTAATAATGGCCCCAAAGTGCAAGAGTAGTGATGCTGGCCATTCAAATATTCAGACAGAAGCAAGAAAGTTCTTTAAGTGAAAAGGTAGAAGGTCTTAACTTAATAAGGAAAATAATTGTATTATGAGGTTGCTAATATCTGCAACAAGTGTTCCATTTATAAAATCATGAAGAAGGAAAAAGAAATATGTGAAAGTTTTTCACTTGTCCCTCAAACTGTAACAGTTATGGTCACAGTGCACATTGTTTAGCTACGATAAAAAAAGCATCAAATTTGTGAGTGAAAGACATGAACAGAAATTATAGCAGTTGTGTTCAATACTATGCATGATAGTTTCGGGTATCCATGGGGCTCTTGGAACATACCGCTCACAGATAAGCGGGGACTACTATAAAAAACATTTAAATTTCGATAATAATAAAATGGACAAAATATTCAAGTAGACATGCATCAAAAATGATTCATAAATGATATGTCAACTGCAAGTAAGCACACGAACAGATGCTTAACATCATGAGTCTTTAGGGATATGAAATTTAAAGCAATAATAGACTGTGAAGGACCTAGGACTTTACTTGCATGCTAACAATCTAGCCTATTACCATTTCATAGATCCTAGCAGAAGATGTAAGATTGAATAGACACGAAGAATTTTATTTATCAAGGTACGGGAAGTAGCAGAAATATAACATTTGTTCAGTTCCCCTTTTCCCACAAGTCCCACAAGGTGGTAAGGAAGGGATCTGGCAGCTGCTGCCTATGTAATTCATCTGTTTGAAGCATAACTGAGGAACTCTGAGCTTAGAAAACTTAAATATTTCACCCTGGACAGTAAACATAACTGACTAGGGAGGCTGTCTTTATCTTTTAAGACTGTTTGCTATTTAAAAAAACAATAATAGGCCAGAATAAAAGGACAGTCAGTACCTCTGCTCAAAAGATGTTCAGAAATGCAAAAAGTCCTTGGAATTACCTCCAGAAAATAAAACAAAACAAAAATATGTACTGTTATCAGCTGAATTTCACCTGACTTCCCCAAATTCATATGTTAAAACCCTCATCACACACCTCAGTCACATACTTCGCAGAGCTCATGTACCTCAGAATATGATATGGCTTGGAGTAATGAGATTGCTGGGTTGAATGGGAATTTTGTTTGGCCTTTAAACAGGTGATTAAGTTTAATGAGACTATTTTGGTAGACCTTAATCCATTCCACCTCAACCTATTCTGGTAGGCCTTTATCCAATTCACTATTTGTAAGAGAAATTTGGCACATCGAGACAGCAGAAGCACATGTGCACAGGGGGACAACTTTGTGAAGTGCCAGAGGGAAATCAGACATCTGTAAGCTAAGGAATGGGGCCACAGAAGAAACAACTTGCCAACACCTTAATTTTGAACTTTCAGCCTCCCTATCTGTGAGAAAACAAATTTCTGTTGTTTAAAGCACCTAGTCTATAATACTGTGTTATGACAGTCCTAGCAAATAATTACAGGTACTGTTATAAACCTATGAGAATCAGCTAAAATTAAGGAGTGCCGTCTGGTGTGGAGTTGGCTGCGAATGAAGAATAGAAAGAGATTTGAAGAGGTGCTGGGCTGAATGAAATAAGGAGTCAGCTGGCAAAGAAAGAAAGGATCGTCTGGCAATCTTTAAGGCTCCACTGAGATAGCAAGGTACAATTTGGGAGCCATCAGTAGGGCCATAATTTTCTGTTAAAATAAAGTTCTCCTGTAACCTACTTGATAAGGTGTAAAACTGATTTTTCCTGTGCTTCCTACATCCTTTTCTAGTCAAGTGGAATGTCAATTGCATCATACCACCAAATGAGTTAAGAAGAGAATGTTAGTTAATTTCAAGCCAAGTATGTCAGGGCTCACTTGCAATAAAAGAATTATGTTATGATAGATAATTTAGTGGTGATTTCGGAGAATGTTCTCTTATGTTTTGATATGAGAGAACATTCTCCAAAATCACCACCAAAAATCAGTACGAATGATTGCTGTGTGATTTGAGCCGTCAACATTCAATAATCAGAGTAAATGGATATTCAGATTAACCATGGCTAAAAATTGTCAAAATTAGTATGGCAGAGAGTAGGGGACAGAACCTTAGGAACTAGTGAGTGTAGATTTGAAATGTGAGCCACAGAGTCCAGACCAGACTGAGACAGTTAGAAGTGACAAAAGACAAAATAGAAGTGTTCAGAAATTCAGAGATTTTGTGGGAATGGCACATGGGAGCAGAAGGAAAAGAAAGAAGAAACAGGAAAAGTGGAGGAAAGCTAATATGTAATGTATGCTTATTCTGATATGCAACAGTCTCGCTATATTATAAGTGGAAGAAATGAAGACGTGGAGAGGTTGGGTAACTTATGGGGCCAGCATTCAAACTTGGGTCTCATAAGGCAGTTGATGAGCTTCCTTATGAAACCCAAGTTTGAATGCTGGCCCCATACATTTCACTACACTCCAATAACTGCTAAGATAAAAGGCAATAGGAGAAAAGAGAGACAGAAAGTCAATTAAAGAGAAGCTTGAAGTCTAAAATACACAAGTTGATGCGTGGAGGCCTGAAGATAAATTTCAAGGTGTGGGTGCGCTTGCATTTGTTGGAACAGAGTGGAGATGAGCTAACAGGATGAGAAATGTTAAAGACCTGGAACCCAGTACATGTGACTATAGCACAGGTATGGAGATTTTAGGTCAGTGTAGAGAAGTGGAAGAGAGCAATTGAGAGAGTGAGTGTGTGTGTGTTGAAATATTTGTTCTCATAGATGCTGCCTCAAACTAGACAAAATGATTCATACCAAGATTCTTTGTTCTTTTTCCTTACCTGATTCTATGAAAGACAAAAAAAAAAAAAAAAAAAAGAAAGAAAGAAAAAAAAGAAAAGCCTGAGGGTAGGAATGTCAGGTTTTGTTTTGAGTTTTTCCTTTAAATAAATGCATAACATACAAATCACATGTTTTCACTCTTTCTGTTAGAAGGTACATAGAAGTAAATAGTACAAAGATGATATATTTCTCAGTCTATTTGCTATTTTGATTTGTAGTAAAAGATACATTTGCTCTTGGATTCTGATCTCTGATCCTGACCACAGCCATGATTTCACTCTGCAGGTTGAAGTACTGACTATGAAATATTAGTCAATTAAGTCAAGAAACCTCTGGCTTAGTATCAAGGAAAGTATAGTTACGAGTTCCTCAGACAAACCTGCTGTTTTGTGTATCGTGCAAAATAGGAAAAGTTTCTTCATTTCCATTAACCTCTGTGGGCAGAGAGGGTGTCTTCCATGTGTTTCTGAGCATCTCAGAGGTAACAAGGGCTCTGTGCAATTTGTGTTTTAAGATCTCCTGGATCCTTCAAAGGCCCCATTGTTACTGGTTCCTGAAACGTGGCTGTCATAAAATTCAAGGTATTCAAGAAAAATGAAAATACTGTGACTCACACTGTCTGTGCTGCTTAAGTTACTTAAATTGCACAGTCTATTTATGCTAATAAAAAATCCCTGAAAATCCATTTGCTTAGTATGCACCCATAAGTCTTTAAAATAGATAGAGAAAAACTGTCAAACAGTTGCTATACATAGATACCCTATTGTTTAATTATTTAGATGACTCTCTTTAATTATAATTCAAAGGGATCATCTTCCACAAGTGCAATTTTTAAGATAGAAAGGGACTTTTAGTTTAATAAGGTCCAAAAATAAAATTTATTCAATTTTCCTGATAAGTGTCTCATCTAATTAGCTGAGTATCTGAAACTGACACATGAACAATATTAGCTATTTTTGTATGCTTTGATTTTTAAATAATATTTAAGTGCCCACTCTGTGCCAGGTAATTTATATATGTTATTTTATTATTACAACAACCTTGTGGAGTAGGTATTATTATAGTCACTATTTTAAATCTGAGAGTGCTGAAGTCTGGGGGGCGGGGTGGCAAGTAACTTGTTCACATAGTAAGTGGTAGAGCTAGGATTTATGTCTGTACCCAAAAACAGCACAAATTAAAATTAAAACATAAACTTGGTATATTCCCTGCATTGTATATCTTTTTTAATAACAATATTTAATTAACATTTATTTTCCATGTTTTAAGTATTAAATATAATGTATTAAATTTAATTATTACAATTATTTTGTGATATGGATGCTGCATTTGACAAATGGGTAAACTGAGGCAGAGGAATCCCACTGGTAATCAGTGACAGAGCTGGAACTAAACTCAGATCTGAATCATTTATCTTAACCACTATTCTACCTTTTTAGTTTCCACTTCACTATTATCAAAGCCATCTATATAAATGTGGCTTATTTGGGCCTTAACAGAGTAAGATAGAGATAAAGGTATTTTTAAAAGTTCTCCTGATCAGTTTTTATTGGTGTTTGGCTTGGCATAATCAAGGAAGCAGGCTATACCTTATTAAGAATACACCCTCGGGGAGGATCCAAGATGGCTGAATAGATACAACTCCAGGGGACAACACCCACTGAGAGAAACACAGAAATCCAGAGATCTTCTAGGTCCAACCGAGGTACCAGGTGCATTTCAACGGGTCTGGTCCTACAGTGAGCAAAGCCCACTAAGGGCAGACCAAGGCAGGGAGGGGTGCTGCTTCACCCAGAAAGTGCATCTGCCCAGTGAATCAGAGGCTCCCCCTCTGGCACTCTGGTCCAGATACAGCACTTCCCCCAAAGCCTCTGCAATACACAGAACAGGGTATCTTTGCCAGTCAAGTGCCAGGAATTACAAGGGCGGAGTTGAATAATAATCCAGGACAGTTTTCTGGATTGGCACACAGACCTAAACAGACTCATAAGCCCAAAAGGCAGCCAGGAGAACCTGAGGACTGAGCTATTGCCCCCTCCCCCTGCCTGGAGAGAGAGGGAGCTGTAAGCAGGAGCAGCTGGGGGGGACCCTACCCCATGACTAGAGAGAGAGGAAGCTGAAAGGGGGAGATGGCTGAGTGCTGCTGGGCAGGTCGCTACCCTCCCCAACATGATCCAGCCCAGTGGAGGAAGGGCACAACGCACCATTAGAGGGCTGGGACTGGGCTACATGTTTTAACAAAAAACACAGGAAGCCTACGTAGCAAAGGGACAGCGTCCCTGACAACCCAGCAGCACCTACAAGTCAGCAGAAGAGGCAGGCCTTATCTCCCCCTATAAACAAAAAAGACACAGGAAGCTTCCCTAGTAACCTGAAGGAGTCCCTAGAAACCCAGTAATGCCTCCACAGGCAGACAAGCGACCTCATCAAGCAGCTCCCTGACAACACAGCCAGGTAAACCCACAAATATGGGGAAAAAACAGCACAAAAAATGAAACCATCAAAGACCAAAACACCTCTTCTCATTCAAGGGATCACAACTCCTCAACAACACAGGATCACATCATGACTGAGAAGGAGTGTGATGAATTCACAGAAACAGGCTTCAGAAGGTGGATAATAAGAAACTTTTCTGAACTGAAGGAACACGTTCTAACTCAATGCAAAGAAACCAAAAACCTTGAAAAAAGGTTAGACTAAATGCTAACTAGAATAACTAGCTTAGAGAAGAACATAAACGACTTGTTGGGGTTGAAAAACACAGCACAAGAACTATGTCAAGCAAGCACAAGAACTATGTGAAGCAAACACAAGTGTTAATAGCCAAATCGAACAAACAGAAGAAAGGATATCAAAGACTGAAGATCAACTCAATGAAATAAAAAGAGAAGGCAAGACAAGAGAAAAAAGAGTGAAAAGAAATGAACAAAGCCTCCAAGAAATATGGGATTATGTGAAAGACCTAACCTACGTTTGATCAGTGTACCTGAATATGATGGGGAGAATGAATCCAAGCTGGAAAACATGCTCCAGGATATTATCCAGGAGAACTTCCCAAGCCTAGCAAGGCAGTCCAAATTTCAAATTGAAGAAGTACAGAGAACTCCACAAAGACATTCCTGAAGAAGAACAACCCCAAGACACATAATCGTCAGATTCACCAGTGTTGAAATGGAGGAAAAAATGCTAAGGGCAGCCAGAGAGAAAAGTCAGGTGACCCACAGAGGGAAGCCAATCATTCTCACAGCAGATCTCTCAGCAGAAACCCTACAAGTCAGAAGAGACTGGGGGCCAATATTCAACATCCTTAAAGAAAACAACTTTCAACCCAGAATCTCATATCCAGTCAAACTAAGGTTCAGAAGTGAAGGAGAAATAAAATCCTTTACAAACAAGAAATTACTGAGAGTTCATCACCACCAGACCTGCACTACAAGAGCTCCTGAAAGAAACACTAAGCATGGAAAGGAACAAGGACTAGACACTGCAAAAGCAAACCAGTGGGCAAAGAGCAAAAATGCAATAAAGAAAATGAGTCAACTAATGGGAAAGAAAACCAGCCAGTAACAAAATGGCAGGATCAAATTCACACATAACAATAGTAACATTGGATGTAAATGACCTAAACGCCCCAATCAAAATACACAGATTTGCAAACTGGATAAAAAGTCAAAACCCATCGGTGTGCTGTATTAAGGAAACCCATCTCAAATACAAAGATACACATAGATTCGAAATAAAGGAATACAAGAAGATTTACCAAGCAAATGGAGAACAAAAAAAGCAGGGGTTGCAATCCTAGTCTCTGATAAAATGGACTTCAAACCAAAAAAGATCAAAGAGACAAAGAAGGACACTAAAAAATGGTAAAAGGATCAATCCAAAAAGAAGAGCTAACTATCCTAAATATATATGCACCCAACACAGGAGCACCCACATACATAAAGCAAATTCTTAACTACATAACATGAGATTTAGACTCCCACATAATAATAGTGGGAGACTTCAACATTCCACTGTCAATATTAGACAGATCAACAAGACAGAAAATTAACAAGGATATCCAGGACTTAAATGCAGAGCTGAACAAAGCAGATCTAATAGACATATACAGAACGCTCCACCCCAAATCCACAGAATACACATTTTTCTCAGCACCACATTGCACTTACTCTAAAATTGACCACATCATTGGAAGCAAATCACCCCTCAGCAAATGCAAAAGAATGGAAATCATAACAGTCTATCAGACCACAGCACAATAAGACTAGAACTCAGGATTAAGAAACACACTCAAAGATGCACAACCACTTGGAAACTGAACAACTTGCTTTGATTGTCGATTGGATAAACAATGAAATGAAGGCAAAAATAAAGATGTTCTTCGAAACCAACGAGAACGAAAACACAACGTACCAGAATCTCTGGGACATATTTAAAGCAGTGTCGAGAGGGAAATTTATAGCAATAAATGCCCACATGAGAAAGAAGGAAAGATCTAAAATTGACACCCTATTATCAAAATTGAAAGAGCTAAAGGAAGAAGATTAAAAAAACTCAAAAGCTAGCAGAAGACAAAAAATAACTAAGATAAGAGCTGAACTGAAGGAGATAGAGACACAAAAATCCCTTGAACAAATCAATAAATCCAGGAGTCGGTTTTTTGAAAAGATCAACAAAATAGACCACTAGCCCGATTAATAAAAAAGAAAAGGGAGAAGAATCAAATAGATGTAATAAAAAATGATAAAGGGGATATCACCACTGATCCCACAGAAATCCAAACTACCATCAGAGATTATTACAAACAGCTCTATGCACATAAACCAGTAAACCAGGAAGAAATGAATAAATTCCTAGACACTTGTACTCTACCAAGACTAAACCAGGAGTAAGTTGAAACCCTGAATAGACCAACAACAAGGGGTGAAGTAGAGGCAGCAATCAAGAGCCTACCAACCAAAAAAAGTCCAGGTCCAGACGGGTTCACAGCCGAATTCTACCAGATATACAAAGAGGAGCTGGTTCCATTCCTTCTGAAACTGTCTCAAACAGTACAAAAGGAGGGAATCCTCCCTAACTCATTTTATGAGACCAACATCATCCTGATACCAAAACCAGGCAGAGACTCAACTAAAAAAGAAAACTTCAGGCCAATATCTATGATGAACACTGATGCAAAAATCTTCAATAAAATACTGGAAAACAGATTGCAACAGCACATCAAGAAGCTTATCCATCACGATCAAGTAGGCTTCATCCCAGGGATGCAAGGCTGGTTCAACATATGCAAATCCATAAATGTAATCCATCACATAAATGGAACCAAAGACAAAAACCACGTGATTATCTCAATAGATGCAGAGAAGGCCTTTGACAAAATTCAACAACTCTTCATGCTAAAAACTCTCAATAAACTACGTATTGATGGAATGTATCATAAAATGATAAAAGGTATATATGACAAACCTACAGTCAATATTATTCTGAACAGGCAAAAGCTGGAAGCATGCCCTTTGAAATAAGGCACTAGACAAGGATGCCCTCTCTCACCATTCCTATTCAATACAGTATTGGAAGCTCTAGCCAGAGCAATCAGGCAAGAAAAAGAAATAAAGGGTATTCAATTAGGAAAATAGGAAGTCAAACTGTCTGTATTTGCAGATGACATGATTGTATATCTAGAAGACCCCATCGTCTCAGCCCAAAATCTCCTCAAACTGATAAGCAACTTCAGCAAAGTCTCAGGACACAAAATCAGTGTGCAGAAATCACAAGCATTCCTATATACCAATAACAGACACACACAGAGCCAAATCAAGAGCAAACTACCATTCACAATCCCTACAAAGAGAATAAAATACCTTGGAATACAACTAACAAAGGATGTAAAGGACCTCTTTAAGGAGAACTACAAACCACTGCTCAATGAAATAAGACAGGACACAAACAGATGGAAAAACATTCCAAAAGAGAGAGGATCCAAGACAGCCGATTAGGAGCAGCTGAGGATTGCAGCTCCCAGTGAAAGTGTTGAGGGTGAGTGGACACCACATTCCCAGATGGATTTTTATTGCCCACAGACCAGGAGATTCCCAGAGGGAGGAGCCCCACGGGTCACCAGCGCAGCTGGTTTGGCCAGCGCAGCTGTTTTCCCCAGCACAGCTGTTTTCGCTGGCACTGCTGTTTTGCACGGTGCCCCAGCGCAGCGGTTCCCCATACAAAATACGTGGGTCCGGGTGCCGTTTTAGCTGGCAACTAGAGCTCCGGGAAGGCAGAGCCGCCCATTCATCTGATTAAAAAAGAGGACTGAAACAGGCAGCCAGGCCAGGATATTTCCCAGGCAAAAAAAACGCCACGAAACTCAGCGCCCATGGTTTCAGCTGGCGCAGTGGATCACCGCATGGGAAATCACACAGATCGTGGCGCCTTTTCAACAGGCGGCTTTAACACCTGGGAGACAGTTGACGATTCAACTTAAAAAAACGTTCTGAGGCAGGGAGCCGGTCATCAGGCTCGGCTGGTCCCACCCCCACAAAAAAACAGCCATCGGAAACGCTCTGGATCGAGAGTTTCACAGCAAGCACAGCTGAACCCAGGATGGTCCAGATCTGTGGGGGAGGGGCGTCCGCCATTACTGAGGCAGTCTGCCACTATAGAGGTAGTTTACCATTGCTGAGGCAGTTCTAACTACACCGGTATAAACTGGACTGCAGGGAAGTTCACACGGCAGCTGGGCAGAGCCCACACCAGCTCAGCAAAGCCTCTGCAGGCAGTGAATAGGCTGCCTCATCGCTGGGCAAGGCAGCCCTGAGAAAAAGGCAGCAGCACAAGGGAAACTCATAAATAAAACCCTAACTCCCCGAGACAGAGCACCTGGGGAAAAAAAGGAGTTTATGAGTTCTGCTGCAGCAGACTTAAACGTACCTGCCCAGCAACTCTGAATGAACAACAGAGCTCACAGCTCAGCACTTGAGCTCCTATAAAGGACACTCTGCTGCCTCAAGCAGCTCCCTGACCCCCATATATCCAACGAGTCACCTCATAAAGGAGAGCTCAGACTGACATCTGGTGGGTAATCTTCTGGGACAAAGACAGCAGAAGAAAAAACTGGCAGCAACCCTTACTGTTCTACAGCCACTGCAGGTGATCCCCAGGCAAGCAGGGCCGGGAGTGGACCTCAGCAGTCCTACAGCAGAGGGGCCAGACTGTTAGAAGCAAAACTAAGAAACAGAAAGAAATAACTTCATCATCAACAAACTGGACGTCCAGTGAGAGACCGCATCTGAAAATCACCAACCACAAAGACCACACATAGATAAATCCACAAAGACTGGAAGAAACCAGTGCAAAAAGGAGGAAAACACCCAAAACCAGAACACCTCTCCTCCTACAAGGGATCACGACTCCTCACCAGCAAAGGAACAAGGCTGGATGGACAATAAGTGTGATGAAATGACAGAAACAGGCTTCAGAAGGTGGGTAATAAGAAACTTCTGTGAGCTAAAAGAACTTGTTCTAACCCAATGCAAAGAAACTAAGAATCAATTTGACGAAATGCTAATGAGAATAACTAACTTAGAAAGGAATGTAATTGAATTGATGGAGCTGAAAAACACAACACAAGAACTTTGTGAAGCATACACAAGTTTCAACAGTGGAATCAACCAAGCAGAAGAAAGTATATCAGAGGTCAAAGATCAACTCAATGAAATAAAACGAGAAGGCAAGAGTAGAGAAAAAAGGGTAAAAAGGAATGAACAAAGTCTCCAAGAAATATGGGACTATGTGAAAAGACCTAATCTAAGTTTGATAGGTGTACCGGAATGTGACGGAGAGAATGAATCCAAGCTGGAAAATACTATGCAGGATATTATCCAGGAGAACTTCCCCAAACTAGCAAGGCAGGCCAATATTCAAGTTTAGGTAATACAGAGAACACCACAAAGATATTCCTCAAGAAGAGCAACCCCAAGGCACATAATCGTGAGATTCACCAGGGTTGAAATGAAGGAGAAAATGCTAAGGGCAGCCAGAGAGAAAGGTCGGGTTACTCACAAAGGGAAGCCCATCAAACTCACAGCAGATCTCTCAGCAGAAACCCTACAAGCCAGAAGAGAATGGGGGCCAATATTCAACATCCTTAAAGAGAAGAACTTTCAACCCAGAATTTCATATCCAGCCAAACTAAGCTTCATAAGTGAAGGAAAAATAAAATCCTCTACAAACAAGCAAGTACTCAGAGATTTCATCACCACGAGGCCTGCTTTACAAGAGCTCCTGAAAGAAGCACTAAACATAGAAAGGAACAACCAGTACCAGACACTCCAAAAACATACTAAAAGGCAAAGAGCAGCAACGCAATGAAGAAACTGCATCAACTAACAGGCAAAACAGCCAGCTAGCATCAAAATGGCAGGATCAAATTCACACATAACAGTATTTACCCTAAAAGTAAATGGGCTAAATGCCCCAATCAAAAGACATAGACTGGCAAACTGGATAAGAAGCCAAAACCCGTCAGTGTGCTGTATCCAGGAAACCCATCTCACATGCAAAGATACATAAAGGCTCAAAGTAAAGGGATGGAGGAAGATTTACCAAGCAAATGGAGAGAAAAAAAAAAAGCAGGAGTTGCAATTCTCATCTCTGATAAAATAGACTTTAAACCGACAAAGATCAAAAGAGACAAAGAAGGACATTACATAATAGTAAAAGGATCAATGCAACAAGAAGAGCTAACGATCCTAAATATATATGCACCCAATACAGGAGCACCCAGATACATAAGGCAAGTTCTTAATGATTTACAAAGAGACTTAGACTCCCACACAATAATAGTGGGAGACTTGAACACCCCATTGTCAATATTAGATCAACGAGACAGAAAATTAACAAGGATATCCAGGACTTGAACTCAGACCTGGATCAAGCAAACCTAATAGACATTTACAGAACTCTCCACCCCAAATCCACAGAATATACATTCTTCTCAGCACCACATCGCACCTACTCTAAAATTGACCACATAATTGGAAGTAAATCACTCCTCAGCAAATGCAAAAGAATGG